>CAWUFW010023102.1:0-82092 GCA_963921515.1 Calotriton arnoldi | reverse complement strand
CATTATATTATATATTATAGAGAAGTGTGGCTCAATGGTTAGAGCGGCAGACCCTGATGCAGAGATCTGGCCCGGGACCAGGGTTCAATTCCTGCCTCGGCGGGTCTTGGGCTCAATTTCCTCGGACCTGATAATTCTCGCCTCGGTGCCTATTCTAATCATGGGTCCCACTCTGCAACTCTGGGCAATAGCTTGCTTAATCTCCACAACGGCCCCAACAGCGCTGGGATGCCTGGCTTCACCCTGGGGGTGCCCAGGAGTGGACATTTCACAGGGAAAAGCCAGGAAGGGTTCCACAGCGGTATGCGTACAGCGCCTGGACACCCCTTTGGGGGTATGGGTGCGCTTTACAAGTACAAATTTCATTTCATTTAATTTCATTAAGCTGTTGTTACAGTCCTGTCAATGTTGGTGCTGTGCTAGTCATTATGTAAGATGTTTGCCACATCTCATCTGTGAATTACATTTACATGTGTCTTCTTTTAGAATACGTAGGAGACGACCAAATGTACATCAGCCTTTCCCAGTGCTGGAGAACATGGAGGATGAGGACATCATAAGGAAATTCGGTCTGAATCGCCTTACCCTTCAAGAGCTATGTGCTCAGTTGGAGCCCCATTTGAGGCCTCACAGAACCTATCCGACAGCTTTGACGCCAACAATAAAGGTGATGGCCGCACTGCATTTCTTTGCCACTGGTTCGTTTCAGTACACGGTGGCCATCACCGGTGGGATGTCTCAACCTATGTTCCACATGGTGCTGCGTGATGTCCTGTTTGCCTTGTTGATCTACAAGGACTGCTACAACCACTTTCCAAGGAGACATGAATTGGCAGATGTGAAGGGTGAATTTTATCACCTTGGACACATACCTAATGTTGCTGGAGCCATTCACTGCACACATGTTGGCTTAGTCCCACCACAGGCACATGAGCACATCTACCATAACAGGAAGCATTACCATTCCATTTATATGGATAGCTCAGTGGGTTAATGCGCTTCCTGCAGAGAGTCTGTAAGCATATTACAGGACTGTATTTAATATGGATGGCTCAGTGGGTTAATGTGCCTCCTGCAGAGAGTCTGCCAGCATATTACATGACTGTATTGTATATGGATAGCTCAGTGGGTTAAAGTGCCTCCTGCAGAGAGCCTGCCCGCATATTACAGGACTGTATTTTATATGGATAGCTCAGTGGGTTAAAGTGCCTCCTGCAGAGAGCCTGCCAGCATATTACTGGGATTTTGTTGTGTATGGGTAGCTCAGTGGGTTAATGCGCCTCCTGCAGAGAGTCTGCCAGCATATTACAGGACTGTATTTTATATGGATGGCTCAGTGGGTTAATGGGCCTCCTGCAGAAAGTCTGCCAGCATATTACAGGACTGTATTTTATATGGATGGCTCAGTGGGTTAATGTGCCTCCTGCAGAGAGCCTGCCAGCATATTACAGGACTGTATTTTACATGGATAGCTCAGTGGGTTAAAGTGCCTCCTGCAGAGAGCCTGCCAGCATATTACAGGACTGTATTTTATATGGATATCTCAGTGGGTTAAAGTGCCTCCTGCAGAGAGCCTGCCAGCATATTACAGGACTGTATTGTATATGGATAGCTCAGTGGGTTAATGCGCCTCCTGCAGAGAGTCTGCCAGCATATTACAGGACTGTATTTTATATGGATGGCTCAGTGGGTTAATGCGCCTCCTGCAGAGAGTCTGTCAGCATATTACAGGACTGTATTATATATGGATGGCTCAGTGGGTTAATGCACCTCCTGCAAAGAGAATCTGCCAGCATATTACAGGACTGTATTTTATATGGATATCTCAGTGGGTTAATGCGCCTCCTGTATTTTATATGGATAACTCAGTGGGTTAATGCGCCTCCTGCAAAGAGAGTCTGCCAGCATATTACAGGACTGTATTTTATAGGGATATCTCAGTGGGTTAATGTGCCTCCTGCAGAGCGTCTGTCAGCATATTACAGGACTGTTTTTATATGGATGGCTCAGTGGGTTAATGGGCCTCCTGCAGAAAGTCTGCCAGCATATTACAGGACTGTATTTTATATGGATAGCTCAGTGGGTTAATGTGCCTCCTGCAAAGAGTGCCAGCGTATTACAGGACTGTATTTTATATGGATAGCTTAGTGGGTTAATGCGCCTCCTGCAGAGAGTCTGCCAGCATATTACAGGTCTGTATTTTATATGGATAGCTCAGTGGGTTAATGTGCCTCCTGCAGAGAGTCTGACAGCATATTACAAAACTGTATTTTATAAGGATAGCTCAGTGGGTTAATGCGCCTCCTGCAGAGAGTCTGCCAGCATATTACAGGACTGTATTTCATATGGATAGCTCAGTGGGTTAATGCGCCTCCTGCAGAGAGTCTGTCAGCATATTACAGGACTGGATTTTATATGGATAGCTCAGTGGGTTAATGTGCCTCCTGCAGAGAGTCTGCCAGCATATTACAGGACTGTATTTTATACGGATAGCTCAGTGGGTTAATGCGCCTCCTGCAGAGAGTCTGCCAGCATATTACAGGACTGTATTTTAAACGGAGAGCTCAGTGGGTTAATGCGCCTCCTGCAGAGACTCTGTCAGCATATTACAGGACTGTATTTTATATGGATAGCTCAGTGGGTTAATGTGCCTCCTGCAAAGAGTGCCAGCGTATTACAGGACTGTATTTTATATGGATAGCTCAGTGGGTTAATGCGCCTCCTGCAGAGAGTCTGCCAGCATATTACAGGACTGTAATTTATATGGATAGCTCAGTGGGTTAATGCACCTCCTGCAGAGAGTCTGCCAGCATATTACAGGACTGTATTTTATATGGATAGCTCAGTGGGTTAATGCGCCTCCTGCAGAGAGTCTGTCAGCATATTACAGGACTGTATTTTATACGGATAGCTCAGTGGGTTAATGCGCCTCCTGCAGAGAGTCTGCCAGCATATTACAGGACTGTATTTTATACGGAGAGCTCAGTGGGTTAATGCGCCTCCTGCAGATACTCTGTCAGCATATTACAGGACTGTATTTTATATGGATAGCTCAGTGGGTTAATGCGCCTCCCGTATTTTATATGGATAGCTCAGTGGGTTAATGCTCCTCCTGCAAAGAGAGTCTGCCAGCATATTACAGGACTGTATTTTATAGGTATATCTCAGTGGGTTAATGTGCCTCCTGCAGAGAGTCTGTCAGCATATTACAGGACTGTATTTAATATGGATGGCTCAGTGGGTTAATGTGCCTCCTGCAGAGAGCCTGCCAGCATATTACAGGACTGTATTTTACATGGATAGCTCAGTGGGTTAAAGTGCCTCCTGCAGAGAGCCTGCCAGCATATTACAGGACTGTATATTATATGGATAGCTCAGTGGGTTAAAGTGCCTCCTGCAGAGAGCCTGCCAGCATATTACAGGACTGTATTGTATATGGATAGCTCAGTGGGTTAATGCGCCTCCTGCAGAGAGTCTGCCAGCATATTACAGGACTGTATTTTATATGGATAGCTCAGTGGGTTAATGCACCTCCTGCAGAGAGTCTGTCAGCATATTACAGGACTGTATTATATATGGATGGCTCAGTGGGTTAATGCGCCTCCTGCAAAGAGAGTCTGCCAGCATATTACAGGACTGTATTTTATATGGATATCTCAGTGGGTTAATGCGCCTCCTTATTTTATATGGATAACTCAGTGGGTTAATGCGCCTCCTGTAAAGAGAGTTTGCCAGCATATTACAGGACTGTATTTTATAGGGATATCTCAGTGGGTTAATGTGCCTCCTGCAGAGAGTCTGTCAGCATATTACAGGACTGTATTTTATATGGATGGCTCAGTGGGTTAATGGGCCTCCTGCAGAAAGTCTGCCAGCATATTGCAGGACTGTATTTTATATGGATAGCTCAGTGGGTTAATGTGCCTCCTGCAAAGAGTGCCAGCGTATTACAGGACTGTATTTTATATGGATAGCTCAGTGGGTTAATGCGCCTCCTGCAGAGAGTCTGCCAGCATATTACAGGTCTGTATTTTATATGGAAAGCTCAGTGGGTTAATGTGCCTCCTGCAGAGAGTCTGTCAGCATATTACAGGACTGTATTTCATAAGAATAGCTCAGTGGGTTAATGCGCCTCCTGCAGAGAGTCTGCCAGCATATTAGAGGACTGTATTTCATATAGATAGCTCAGTGGATTAATGCGCCTCCTGCAGAGAGTCTGTCAGCATATTACAGGACTGGATTTTATATGGATAGCTCAGTGGCTTAATGTGCCTCCTGCAGAGAGTCTGCTAGCATATTACAGGACTGTATTTTATACGGATAGCTCAGTGGGTTAATGCGCCTCCTGCAGAGAGTCTCCCAGCATATTACAGGACTGTATTTTATATGGAGAGCTCAGTGGGTTAATGCGCTTCCTGCAGAGACTCTGTCAGCATATTACAGGACTGTATTTTATATGGATAGCTCAGTGGGTTAATGCGCCTCCTGCAGAGAGCCTGCCAGCATGTTACAGGACTGTATTTTATATGGATAGCTCAGTGGGTTAAAGCGCCTCCTGCAGAGAGCCTGCCAGCATATTACAGGACTGTATTGTATACGGATAGCTCAGTGGGTTAATGCGCCTCCTGCAGAGAGTCTGCCACCATATTACAGGACTGTATTTCATACGGATAGCTCAGTGGGTTAATGCGCCTCCTGCAGAGAGCCTGCCAGCATATTACAGGAGTGTATTTTATATGGATAGCTCAGTGGGTTAATGCGCCTCCTGCAGAGAGCCTGTCAGCATATTACAGGACTGTATTATATATGGATGGCTCAGTGGGTTAATGCGTCTCCTGCAAAGAGAGTCTGCCAGCATATTACAGGACTGTATTTTATATGGATATCTCAGTGGGTTAATGTGCCTCCTGCAGAGAGTCTGTCAGCATATTACAGGACTGTATTTTATATGGATAGGTCAGTGGGTTAATGTGCCTCCTGCAGAGTCTGCCAGCATATTACACGACTGTATTTTATATGGCTAGCTCAGTGGGTTAATGTGCCTCGTGCAGAGAGTCTGCCAGCATATTACAGGACTGTATTTTATATGGATAGCTCAGTGGGTTAATGTGTCTCCTGCAAACATTGCCAGCATATTACAGGACTGTATTTTATATGGATAGGTCAGTGGGTTAATGTGCCTCCTGCAGAGAGTCTGCCAGCATATTACAGAACTGTATTTTATGTGGATAGCTCAGTGGGTTGCTGCTTTTGTCACAGAGATCCCTTTGTTACTCGTGGTTCAGCCGCACTTGGCGCTGAGGTCGGGGTGGAGGAGGTTGATCATTTACAAATAATAGGTTTGAAAGCACCTGCTACAGAGTTTAAGTTTCTCGTTGCTCAAATGGCTGTCATTTCTGATATTTGTCTGTTTCCATGGACTTTTTGCATGATTTTGGTCGTGACAAAATGTCACTCCTATAAGTGCCACACGCTTACTCGTTGAATGTCACTCCTAGGCAACAGTGGTCCCACCCTGGGAGCGGAAGAGCGCCCCCCCCCGTTGCTGCTCAGAAAGATGGAAAAATAAAATGGTAATAAAAGGATTTTATTACCATTTTTTTATTCCGACCAAAGAGAGAGGGCAGGGCCAATGCGTCATTGCCGATGAGTGACCCCTTCAGTATGAATTGAGCATGTCGGTTAGGCCAGCGCATGTCAGAATAGAAAATTTTCCAGCATATGCGACAATAATTTTAGATTCTATTAAGGACACGGAGGCAAGGATTATGCTTCTCAATCTTTACTACTCATTAACAAAGTAGCCAATCAAAAAACAGTAAAGCATTTACATACTACAAGTCCCATGAGGCTTTGAACCACGCCTCCAGCAAACACCAATCGGAACAGTCCAATGTCTACAAAATAGCGAGGCACCCTCTTACTGCCTCTTTCTTAGCAACAAGCAGTCTCTTGTAGTGCAATCCAAAAGAGGATACAGTTCCAACTCTCAACGGAGAGCAAACTCCATGTAACAGGGTCTCAGCAGAGACAACTTTTCCATAACGTGACAGCGATCGCCAACCAGCTCGGAATCTCCAGAATTCAGCTTTGTTTCGAATCTGTCCCAGAAATCAGAAGCAAGTTTGAATACTACGGAATGTATGAACCTAAACATATCAAGCAAGGGAGAGAACAATCATGTCAAATTCAATCATATAACATCATGACAGTTGAAATACAACGGGTGGGATAATCCTAGCTTCTGTGTCCTTAATAGAATCTTAAATTCTTGTCGCATATGCAGGAAAATGTTCTATTCTGTGTCAGGACCGGAGGTTCAGATTATGCTGGTTCAAAGCTCACCAACAACACATGATGAAGCACGTACAATAGGTTTGTAATAGAATATTTTAAGCATGGAGTTAGATGACCAATCAGCCGCTTTAAGGATATCCTCTAAACGGGATCCCATGACGAAGGCTTTAGACGCTATCGCGCCTCTAGTGGAATGAGCACCATACACAGATATGTCTATACCAGCTTCAGACATGACCCAATGAACCCAGCAAGCTAATGTAGCCGCCGACAGAGGTCTGAAAGGTTTCCGAATTGACAGAAGTAACGGACCCAAGGGTTCGGTTCTGTGAGACAAGGTACGTTCTTCATAAATCATCAGACATTTAACCACACACAGTTTATCATTGTGAGGAAACTCAGGGTAATCAATGGAGCGTGACATAGTCCTCCTGGATAAAATAAAGGATACACCATGTGGAGAAAATAACCTAACTGCTAGGTCCAATGTGCGCACATCTGATACTCGTCAGCAGGAAATAAGACACAAAAGCATGGTAAGCTTAGCTGAAAGTTGTTTTAAAGATAGATCTTTATTCTCCGGCCATGACTCCAACAATGATAATACATTAGTAACATCCCATAAGGTATTATATCTGGGTCTCGGAGGTCGAGCTACCCTTATTCCTTTTAGAAGTTTGCATACCACCGGATGAACACCAATAGGTTTCCCATCTATGTGATTATGTCCGGCTGACAGTGCAGATCTAAAGTTGTTCACTGATCTGTAATATAATCCAGATTCTGCACATTCTGATAGAAAACTCAGGGCATCTTTCAAACCGGATCCCACCGGATACACGTCCCGTTGAAGGCACCAACCCACCCAACGTTTCCATGCAGCAGAATATCGTTTACGGGTGGAAGGAGCCCAAGCCGGTTGTATAAACTCAGCAGCTGCTGATGAAAGTCCTTCAATTTGTTCATGTCTCCTGAGATTTCCCAAACCATGAGTGTTAGTTGACCTTGCAATCCACCCTTATGGATATGCCCTTTGATGGACGTCGCCTATTTGGCGACAAGGCAGACAGCGCGCTGGAGCGCTTTACGGACTCTCGGGCTACGGCCAGGTCCTTGGGCCTTTCCACCACCTGCCCTGCGCAGTCTGCCTTTCGCCCCTTTCATGGCTATGGAAGGGGTGCCCAGCCACGTCCCGCCCAGAGCCACAGGCCAGCGCAAGCTGTCCAGCCCCTGTGTGGCCGGGGATGTGGGAACCACCGCCGTGGTTCTGGGGGCAAGCGGATGGGCCAGTCCACCACAGCCCCCTCTGCAGCAGCCTCCAAACCCTCCTAGTCTGACCTTTCAGGGCCACCAAACGCCAGTGGGCGGCAGGATTCGCCATCACCTCCCCCACTGGCGCACCATCACGTCAGACAGGTGGGTTTTGCAAATAGCCTGAAGGGGCTACTCCCTCCCCTTCGGGACTACCCCTCCATCCATGCCACCTCAGTACCATCGCATGTCGGAGAATCATCTGGCTCTTCTCCAACAGGAAGTTTTGGCACTCTTGGCCAAGGGAGCCATCAAGCGCTTTCCTGTCCCAGAAGTAGGTCGTGGTTGCTATTCCCACTACTTTCTGGTGCCCAAGAAGGACAAAGACCTGTGTCCTATCTTGGATCTCAGGAACGTCACCTGCTTCCTCCTGAAGGAGAAGTGCCAAATGTTGACGCTAGCTCAGGTCCTGTCTGCCCTCGACCCTAGAGACTGGATGGTAGCGTTGGACTTGCAGGACGCTTATTTTCACATCCCTGTCCTGCCGTCCCACCGGCGTTACCTGAGGTTCATGGTACGCCAAGAGCACTTTCAATTTACCGTGCTCCCCTTTGGCCTTACCAGCGCCCCTCGGGTGTTCACGAAAGTGATGGCGGTGGTCGCAGCTCATCTGCGCAGATCAGGGGTTCCAGTCTTCCCCTATCTCGACGACTGGCTGTTGAAGGCGGGCTCGCCCCCGGACTGTCGTCTCCCACCTCCAGACTACGGCCGACCTCCTGCATTCGCTGGGGATCTCCATCAACGTGACAAAGTCACACCTGATTCCCTCTCAGGAGCTCCTCTCATCGGAGCGGTTCTGGACCCGACGTAGTTTCAGGTCTATCCTCCAGAACAGCGAGTCTGGGATATTCGGGCTATGATTCCGATCTTTCAGCCTCTATCCCGGGTTTCAGTCAGGATGACCCTCCGGCTACTGGGCCTGATGGCCTCCTGCATCCTGCTGGTGGACAAAGCCAGATGGCATATGCCGGCTCTGCAGTGGGACCTGAAGTTCCAGTGGGCACAACATCAGGGGAACCTGTCCGATTGCGTCCAGATCTTGAAGGGCACTGCACACCAACTGCAGTGGTGGATAACGAACCAGGATTGGGTCAACGGCAGATCCCTCTCCCTTCCCCAACCGAAGTTCACAGTGGTGACCGATGCATCACTTCTGGGATGGGGCGGCCACATGGGGGAGGTGGAGATCAGAGGCCTCTGGTCTCTGGTGCAGTCCGGGCTCCACATCAACCTTCTGGAGCTTCGGGCGAATCGTCTTGCACTCAAAGCATTCCTTTCCTCTGTCCGGTGAAGAGTAGTGCAAGTGTTCATGGACAACACAACCGCCATGTGGTATTGCAATAAACAAGGCGGGGTTGGGGTCGTGGACCCTATGTCAAGAGGCTCTCCGCTTCTGGACATGGCTGGAACATCAGGGTGTATCCCTGGTGGTTCAACATCTGGCAGGTTCCCTGAATGCCAGGGCGGACAAACTCAGCCACAATTGCATGATGGATCACGAATGGTGTATTCACTCAAGGGTGGTGCAAGGTCTCTTTCGTCAGTGGGGAGAGCCTTGGTTAGATCTATTTGCCACCGAAGAGAACGCGCAATGTCAGCAGTTCTGCGCGTTGGAATTTCCAAGGCGGCTCTTGCTAGGCGGCGCTTTTTGTCACGACTGGAGTTGTGGTCTTCAATACGCCTTTCCGCCTATACCACTTCTGCCCAGAGTGCTGAAGAAGATCAAGCACGACCGGGCCCAAGTCATTCTTGTGGCTCCGGATTGGGCACGAAGAGTCTGGTATCCCGAGCTGCTACACATGGCCATCGATCCTCTGATCTGACTGCCTCTTCAGGAGGATCTTCTGTCGTAGCAGCAGGGGACGGTCCTCCACCTGAACCTGTCCAGCCTCCACCTCCTTGCGTGGAGATTGAGCGGTGACAATTGATGTCATTTGACCTGCCTCCCGAAGTCTGTGATGTTATCTTGGCAGCCAGGCGTCCCTCCACTAAGATGGTATATGCCTGCAGATGGAACACATTTGTGGCATGGTGCACAGCAAAGGCTGTGGATCCCCTTTCTGCTTCTCTTTCTGAGGTTCTCTTGTTCCTCCTTTCTTTGGCCTAGCAGGGCTCTGCTCTGGGCACTCTAAAGGGCTACCGCTCGGCCATTTCAGCCTTCCTTAGGCTTCCTGATCAGCCTTCCCTTTTCAAATCCCCTGTTGTAATTTGCTTCCTTAGGAGCATTACTCATCTTTTTCCTCCTGTTCCCTTCGTAATGCCCCAGTGGGACTTGAACTTGGTTCTTAGATATCTTATGTGCGCTCCCTTTGAGCCGCTACATAACTGTCCTTTCAGGCTTCTAACTTTGAAAACTGCCTTTCTGGTGGCCATCACCTCTGCGCGCAGGGTGAGTGAGCTACAAGCTCTTTCTTCCAAGCCTCCCTTTCTGGCTGTTCATCCAGACAAGGTCGTCCTCATAACTAGACCTTCCTTTCTTCCCAAGGTGGTCACTTCTTTCAACATTGGCCAAACCATCACTTTGCCCACCTTCTTTCCACCTCCGCATCCTTCAAAGGAGGAAGAGAGGCTCCACCGTCTGGATCCAAAACATGCGATTTCCTTCTATTTGGATCACACCAAACAATTCCGGGTGGATGACCAACTCTTTGTTGGTTACGTGGGCGCCAACAAAGGTCAGACAATCTCCAGGTGGGTCGTTTTGTGCATCAAGGCTTGCTATTCTTTGGCAAAGAAGGAGCCTCCTGGGGGGTTACGCGCCCATTCCACCAGGGTGATGGCAGCTACCACTGCTTTGGGACGTGGAGTCCCCCTTAATGACATCTGTTAGGCGGCAGCTACTTGGGCATCGCTGCACACATTTATAAAATACTACTGCCTGGACAGCCAAGTCAGGAGAGACGGCTTCTTAGGCTGTTCTGTTCTCCAGGACTTTCTGGTGTGAACTTGGTTCGCAGACCCACCTCCGAGGTTGGTTTTGTTGGGGTATTTATTCTAAGGTAAAGAATCTATAACTAACTGTTTCTTTCAGATGAACAAGTTACTTACCTTTGGTAACGATATATCTGTAAGAAACATAGGTTAGTTATAGATTCCTTACTGCCCCTCCCATCCTCCCCGTTCTGCGACCTGACTTCTAGGGTTAAGGACTTCCTTTCAGGGCCCTAGTTTTGTGCACCAGTGGTCAGTGTCTTGCATGGCTCTGCGCTTCTGGCGTGGAAAGTCGTGTACAGAACTGACGTCAGTGCGCAAAGGCGGCGTCTATGTAGTTACCGCGACTTCATCCCGGCGACCAGGACGCCAACGACGAACGCGGAGCCGACCGACGCCACCTTTCGACAGCAGGGGTACTGCTGATGAAAAACTTTCCGGATCCAGTCTGACGCCTAGGGGTAATTCTAAGGTAAAGAATCTATAACTAACCTATGTTTATTACAGATATATCGTTACCGAAGGTAAGTAACTTGTTCTTTAAAAGTAGCAAATACTCTTCAAAAATGCAGTCGGAATTGTTTTGCAAGGCAGTGAACAAATCTTTACAGGAAATAGGAATACTTTTGTATTGGATTGAAAAACGATAGAACTTTGCAATAGTACAAGTTAAGCTTTTGTCTGCAATAGATTGGCAAGGCAAGGCAAAGCAATCCTATGGAAAGAACACAGTTATAAGCATTGGCAGGTAAGAACTCAACTTACTCTTCTAGTCCCAGAGTGTTTAGGACCAATTTAAGAAACAATCCTGGGCACACGCTGAAAATAATTCATCTGAATATCAGTATACAAACTGTAATATTCAAAGTTACAATCACAAAGGTCGACACCAATGAATGTTTTGGTAGAAAATGTTTATACAGGTCTTGTAGTGTGTCCAGATATGAATACCAGCCGACACGTGTCGGAAAGAGATACGGATCCGGTCACACCTCCGGCTTTACTCAGGTAGGATTACAACTCTAGTGCCCTTGTTATTTAGATGTCATCCAGACTCCATGTTCCTCCGTTTTGTGTAACTTGGCCTGTTTGTTATCCCCTTACCCTAACAACAGGACCCTTTGAACACGGACGTACCCGCCCGGTTTTCACTGCTCTTGGAATCACCACCGATGGGGTCCTGGTTCTGGTCACCGAACCGACCTTACTACCCTCGCAGCCGAATTACCCTGTTACTCTAATACGCACCCTTAGACCGGGTTGGAACTATCACCGGTCCAGCGGTGAGTTCACCCCTTACCAGTTTCTTATTTTTCTCTTCTTTTAGTTTATATACATACACTAGCTTTATATTATAGACTTACTCTTTTTCTTTTCTCTGCCCCCTCAATTAGATTTTGCTCAGACTTTTTGTCTACAGTCAGGTATTTCCACCTTTCTTTTGTTTTACTTTCCTTTAGTTGTTGCACGGTCAGTTTCATTATTTTGTAGCTTACTTCACGACTATAAAAACCCCCCCATAGATTTCCTACCACAAGCAGCCTAGCTCTTGCTTTCTATCTTGTGTACTCCGGTTTCACCATCTCTTCTCTCACCCACACGTCTTCATTATTGATACTCAGGTTCTTTTCTTTCATTAAACTATGCGCTCGAGGCGCACTTCCTCTTGCATTTTTATAAATACTATTACACACTCTCTTACGAGGCACCACTTTGTATTTTGTTGCGAAGTCACATCATTTATGTTCTCCTTTTTTTTTTCACAGGTTTTTTTCACAGGTTTTTTTCACATGTGTTTTCATATGCATTTTTCTAGGGTTTTCACTTTTAGAATTTTGATTGCCATTCGTCACTTCACTTCACTTCACTTATGTCACCATTACATGTATGGATTATTTTTCCATGTTACTGTACAATACATCTTGTATCCTTCCCAGCCCTGAAGAGTCACGGGTTACTACCCAGGTGACGAAACACGTGTCGGCTGGTATTCATATCTGGACACACTACAAGACCTGTATAAACATTTTCTACCAAAACATTCATTGGTGTCGACCTTTGTGATTGTAACTTTGAATATTACAGTTTGTATACTGATATTCAGATGTATTATTTTCAGCGTGTGCCCAGGATTGTTTCTTAAATTGTAAGTGTGGGTCCGAATCTACACAACTGCAGGGGTTGTCCGGGCTTTCCCCTGACCTGGTAGCACCGTAACCATACTATATTCCTTTTATACCATACCGTTAATTAGCTTGTGCGCCATTCTTCCTGCTTACCAAAACCCATCGTAGAACCTATTATTAGTGTTTAGGACCAACACTGGGCACAATGTTAGTCGAGGGGGGGACTGTCGGCACCCACAAAGGTGCGGGTTTCAGTTATCTATGCCACAGCGGTCGATACCGGCAATGATATTTACCCTCGCGGTCAGCGGAGAGCAATGAAGCGGGATAGGATTCAGTAGACTGCCAACACAGTAACCGTTACGGTCGCCGTCAGCAGGTTACTGTAGATCGAGTGGAGGCACCGCCAACCCAGCGGTCGTGGAGATGGAGATGCGCAGGCAATGGGTGAGTTCCTCCATTGTTGGACCGCCACCGAGAGGCAGCGGTCATGCAGGCGGTGCAGGTGGAGGTTGACAGGGCCACCTGCAGGAGGGTAGGGGCTCTTTTTTTTGCAGGACAGAGTCAGTTCGACACAAGTGCCTGTGATCTACCACTACAGTTTTAGGGTTCTTTTGCAACAGTGAGTCGCTTCGACGCAAGTTCCGGTCCTCAGCTGCTGCGGTTCCTGTACTGGCGAACGCCGGGGACTAGAGACTCTAGTTCAAAGGGAGGTTCTTGGTGCTTTGGCAAAGGTTGAAAGGTTTCTTGGAGGCCTTGCTGGGTTTCTGGAAGGACAGCAGGTCCAGTTGTCGAACCGGTTGCAAGTGGCAGGGTTCTTGACGAGTTCTTTCTGCAGCAGTTCAGTTCCTGGCGCGACAGCGGTCGTCTTCCGTCTTCTTCTTTGGTCCATCGAATCTGAGGATCAAGGTTCAGGGGAGTCCGTAAATACTGAATTTAAGGGCGTTGCTAGCACTGGCAGTTAGTAGCCAATGGGCTACTTACCTTTAGGGTGACTACACGGTTTGAATGCCCCCTCCCTGTGGTCGGGGGCATACCCTAATCTGATTGCTAAAATCCCTCCCTCCAAGATGGAGGATTTTCTAAGGAGGGGGTCGCCTCGGCCTAGGGCACCTCAGGAGTGGTCCTGGCAGAGAGGAGACACACCCCTCCTGGCTACTAATTTTCCCGCTGACCTTGCCACCAAAAGTGGGGCTGGGTCAGGTGGGCGGGCATCTCCTCTAGCTGAAGATGCCCTGGTCAGTATAACAAAGGGCGGGAAGCCTTTGAGGCTCACTGCCCTAAATGCTGTTCCTGTTTGGGGGTAGGTGAGAAGCACCTCCACCCCAAGCAGGCTTTGTTCCTGACCCACGAGAACACAAGGGCTCCCACCTTGGAGGGCCATCTCTAAGATGCCCTCTGAGTGCATTTTGTAATAAATCCAACACTGGCATCAGTGTGGGTTTATTACGCTGATAAGTTTGATACCAAACTACTTAGCATTCAGTAAAGCCATCATGGAGCTGTGGCGCTCGTAATGAGAAACTCCCAGACCATGTACTGAATAATGCGTTACTGCACATACATTGTCTGAGAATGGACTTAGACACTATAAGGGCATATTGCTCATGCAGCTATGGCCTCACCTGTGGTATAGTGCACCCTGCCTTAGGGCTGTGAGGCCTGCTAGAGGGGTGCCATACCTATGCTACAGGCAGTGTGTCATGGGCATGGCACACAGGGATGTGGCCCATGTCAACTCTTAAGTTTTGATCTCACTAAAACACATAGTCTGCAATGGCAGTGTGTATGTGTTAGGTGAGGGATCTCTGAAGGTGGCACAATACATGCTGCAGCCCTTAGAGATACTTTCTGGTCACAAGGCCCTTGGCACCACTGGTACTTTTTACAAGGGACTTACCTGTAGGCCAGAGCTGTGCCAATTTTGGAAACAACGGTACAGTTTCGGGAAAGAACACAGGCACTGGGAACCTGATTGGCAGGGACCCAGTGCACACTCAGTATAAGTGCATCAAATATCAGGCAAAATGTGGGGGTTAACCATGGAAAAGGGCACTTTCCTACAGTGGCATCATAGCAAATTATATTACATGGCACCTCACCCCTAGTGTCATTAAATAAAAGCACAACTCGGTCCCATAATGTGATATCATCCCTGAAATGACAAAATAGAGCCTGTAATTGCAGGGAGAGTAGTTAATTTTACTGAGTGACTCAGAATTTTGGATACAGCGTCCCTCAGTGTAAAGCCAATCAATTTATTGATCAGGCCCACTTAACTCATCCATTACTAATAATGCTGAGATGACTCTGCGTTCTTGTCAATCAATGTTTTGATTAGTCTCCTTCCTGATGACATTTAAAGTCACTCAGTTCATGATAACACCCAGCCGATATATTATTGATAGTGCCTAGACACCGCCACAGCTCTTCTTCTATTACAGCCACCCTATTACAGCCGTACAGTCCACACACTGCCTCATTAATGTCATTTGCACTCTGTCTGTTCTGAAATCTTCCCAGACTCACTCTGCTGTCGGTAGCGCCTAGACCCACTGTGTTCTTCATAGCCCCTGCTCTGGCTCCGCTATGGGTAGCGCCTAGACCTGCTGCTCTAGATGTCACTTACATCTATTCTTTTCAGGGTCATACCTTATTGTGCCATTAATGTTCCTGTTCTCGTTCTGCTATAGATAGTGCCTAGATCCACTTTGCTCTGCATAGGACCCTCGTCCGCTCTGCTCGGGGTTGTAACTTTCTGTTTTCTGCATATTCCTATTGCTGCTCTGTGTGAGAGAGGGAGAGAGTGCCCAGACCCATTGTGTTTAAAATATCACCTACGCCCGCCCTGCTCGGGTTATTCCTGGTGTCGCTCTGCTCTCCATAGTGCCTTAGACCCACTGTGTTCTTCCTAGCCCATGCACTGGCGCCGCGATAGATCGCACCTAGACCTGCTGCTCCTAGATGGCATCTACATGTCTTCTGTTCTGGGTCATATCTTATTATGACATTAATATTCCTATATCCTCTCTGCTATCGATAGTGCCTAGACGCACTGTGCTGTGCATAGCGCATACACTTGCTGTGCAGTGAATTAGCACCTAGACCCGATGCTCTGGGTGGCATCTACACCTGCTCTGGGTCCTACCTTATTGTTCCTTTAATATTCCTGTTCTCTCTCTGCTATAAATAGCGCTTAGATCCACTTTGCTCTACATAGGACCGTCACCCTCTCTGCTCGGGGTCTTAACTTGTTGTGCTCTGGAGTTTTCTGCTGTCGTTCTGTGAGAGACAGTGCCCAGACTCACCGTGCTTGAGTTAACACATAAGCCTGCCCAGCTCCGGTTACCTCTGGTGTGTCTGTTTTCCATAGAGCCTAGACTCACTGTGAATATAGCCCAGATTCATAAACTGTTCAAGCACCGACCGCAGTAAACTGTGGCAATGGAAAAATCTAATTTATCTAAATAACCTGTCTGAGGAATTTACAAAATCTCTTTTTTCTTATTCAAAAAAGGGGTGGTGTCTAAATAGAACACACGCCGCTCAGGGGTATTGATAATCAATTCAGGCTGGGTTGTTTAATATTGGCTCCGTGATAGTATGAAGGACTCTGTAGGAAGCTGTCTTTCTATATAGTGTACTAACAAGAAGTACACTGTGCAGAGACTCCAGTGGGTCCCCAATTGGTTTACAGAGGCTAAAGTAGATAATACTAGCGATCTTTTTTGTGGTAGTGTGGGCGAGCAGTTAGGCTTATCACAGCGTACTACTAAGCATTTGTTGTACTCACAGAGGCATAAATAAGAGACACATTCAAAGAATAAATTGTAGGCCAATTTGAAAAAAGAACTCTTTTTAGATCGAGCCTAGCGTTGCAGCGCATGCGCTGCTCGCTTTGCGAGGCATGCAGTATACAGCATGGTGTGGAAGCTTTGTGGAAGCTCCGCCCACTCTCCGCCCATCTTTTTCATTGGTTTAGGTCCTAAATGCTGCCTTCCGATTGGTTTTACGCCTGGTAGTCCCTCCTCATGGCGGCCATGCTGTCATTAGTATCCTTCCATGGCTACTGGCCCCTTTACTTCAGACACTATTTTCTTCTCGGCCCCCCCCACCTCCCACAGTCCGTGACTTCTTGGCCCCACTAGCCCCCCACCGCACTCCCATTCGTGCCTTCTCGCACGCCCCAGTCCCGTTTCCAATGCAATAGGTCTTGCGTAAATGCGAGTCCTATTGCATTGCAAATGCTTGTTTAGGACTTGTGCCCTGCTGCGCGGGTTTTACTCTGCGCATCTCAGTCATACTCCGTGCTTCCACTCTGGTCCTCTGTGAGCACTGGCTCTGGCTCTTTCACTACAAGTTCCTCCCGTGGGAGCTGAACAAGACGACAGCGTCGGCAGAAGAATGGCCGCTTCCAGGCTCTGTTCATCTCAGACACCACTGAAAGTTTAGAAATGTGGAGTCTCTCCTTGGGACTTCGTGACGGAGGAGAAGGAGGGAACTTGCGAGGCAGGAAAAACACAATAACAGTAACCACCGCCTTTGGAAATAAAAGGCCGGAGCGGGGCGGGGAGCTGGAGAGGATGAGGCCAATTACAGCGGCCCTTATGGAACACACACCCAGCGGCGCAGCGCCTCTCATAACTGAAAACAGGAGGACTGAACTGTAGGCATCAGTGGATGGTAGGCGGCTGCAGAGGAGCTCACCACGGCGACAAGGAAGGGCCGGACACCTCACGAGCCAGAGGGCCTGGGACTAGGAGCGGGATACCGAGCCTTTCAGAGGGGTCAGGGCGATCGTCAAGTCGCGTTGGCCTAGTTGGATGCTACCATGCTCATGATGTCACAAGGTGCACCAAACCACTGCGGGGTCTGTAGGAGGGGAAAAGGGGGCTACTGTTTACCTGTGCAGGGCTCATGGCATCCAAACATTTAACAAAACTCAAGAGTATTCACTATGGAACTAAGGGTGGAAGGACATCACGTGAGCTGGGGAGAGTGAGGGACCAACAGGGCTTTTCTTACAACTTGCATGTATAGTGCTTAAGACACCCTTAAGCTGCTTCAGGGCGCTGAGGTGGAACAGAGGTGGAACAGAAGAGGAAAGACAGCAACATGACTGGGAAGGCATGGTGGGGAGAACGGATGAGCGATCCGGGGGCTATGCAGAAGAAGCAATAGGTCTGACTATGCACAACCTCCTCTCCAAAATTCAAGTATTAGCAAAGACCTATCCATCCTGGGTTTTGAGAGATTGTTGACTCAGCATGTACATTAGTCTACACATTGCATATGTTCACTTGCATTGGCCTCCCTCTTCTCTAAGTGTGCTTCAACTAGAAAGCATCCCAAATTATTTATATTGGTACCTCAGCACCATTGCTCAATGAATGCTCACAATATTACCACCATTAAGCCAGGGCCAACATTATGACATGAATTAAAATGTAGTACAGGGGCCAACATTATACCAGCCCATGCCTCTCTCAGAGACATGGCTGCTTTAAAAAACATCTTTTGGAAGGAATGCAAACATAGAGATTTGAGGTCTGTTGTCCCTCATAAGTCTCCATCCCTGCATTCACACACAGGCACAGGGGGGTGGGGATGGGGACGCCAAACTTCCCCTTAATATTCATGAAACAGGATATTTTGTGACCGCCTGCAAATGTAGTTTCTGTGGCATTAACGATCAGTCGCATCTGAAAATGAAGCCATGTTTTCAAGCAAGTCGTGTGCCAGTAACACAACTGGTTTACACCCATGGCTTAGTACAACGAGCCCTACATTTCCTATTTTTTATTTCTAACAATAAATCCTCCATAGGGAGTAAATATATATTGTAAGCAAGATAGCTGAATCGTCTAAGGGACTTGGGTGGGGGGAGCAATAGGTAAATGTTGTGTACATCATTTTAACAGAAACTGTTGCTAAATGTTACATTTCATTTTCTCGCAGTAACCTATTTAACATTTCACACCTTGCAATGGTATTCAGTTTTCCCATTCAAAAGTACAGTTTGCCTTGCACATTGGTACGTGCTACTAGTTTTCAAAGGCACTTCTGAAGTGGCTGCTCAAGATTCAGTGCTCTGTCTTTCCACAGCATCAGATCTCCTCAACACTTTTTGAGTCTACAGCTTCCCTCACAATTTGAGGACTTTTGTAGTCAGAAGGCACCAAAACTCACCTTCAGAGAGGAAGAGAGAGGGGATGGGGGATAGATATTAGAAGAGTGAGAGAAAGATGACGTGATGTTGAGGTATTGAACCTAGACCCTGTACGGCTCAGGGAATTGGAACAGAGAGATAGAGTCTCTCACTTGCTGGACTGGATGGCTGAGGATCAGAACAGCACAGGTAGACTAAGCATTTCCAATTTCTTAATGATTTGCCAAGCAGACTGAAAGCCTCACCGTACTTAGGAACAAAGGAACGCTGGATTGGCACTGGGATTCAAAGACTGTACACCGGATGGTGTGTGGAGAATAGCATAGGGCTAGCATGCCTATCTTCTCCACAACTGGAAGTTTACAGAAGCAGAGACATAGAATGTGTATGTGCAGAAAATAACAGAACAGCTATACAAAGGGCATTACTAATACCTTCAGTAATAGGATCTCTGCCTGCCTTTCTGCAAATCAGTTGTGGATAAAAAAAAGATTGTCTGTGACTTATGACTCCACAGCAGAAATACTGTTGACTGGCGATAAAAGCCAATTCATCAATCTATCCTTCAACGGTGAAGGCGTTCAGATCCCTTGCTTCAATTCTGCAAAAATATTTGCTGTCACTTTCTCAATTTTTTTCTTGTGGCCCACCACATTCTAATCCTTCCGACATTCCAGCTTTATCAACCTCTGTCACTTAGCACACCTCCGTCTGCTTTTCTTATTATGACGTACTGTAACTCTTCAACTACTTTACTACGCTCCCCTGATTTTGTTTGGTGACTACATTCCTCACTAACCTTCTTTCTCTTCCTCTGTGCCTAGTGTGCCACAGCACTTCAACACCCTACCAGTTCTGAGACTCAATTTTTAATTACCTCCTACTTTTGTTAATCTTGGTCTCTCCTGTGATAGTAGTCAATTTACTCCCTGTCTGTTTCTTGTTTGTGTGGTTGATGTTTTATATGATAGTTCTTCGTAGGAATACCCCGCAACTCAATGTTTGTTGTAATTTACAACGCTCACCGACAATTCTTTGGTAGAGTAGCACCATATGAACATGCAAAATACATAAATAAATACACCTGCCCCCACCCCTGATGCTAGCGTTTTTGTAGCTGGAGGCCTTTTTAAAACATAAATAAAAGGCATTGTCATTTACAATGCCTATAGCTTAAACTCGCGTAAATGCGAGACCTATTGCATTACAAATGCTTGTTTTATATATGTTTCAAAACAAAGAACTTCAAAGGTGAGTACTGTTTTCAATAGCAATTTGTACAAGTAAAGCTTTTAAAGTTGTGCGCCTTTACGTACAATACAATCCTATGGAAGAAAAGTCAGTGATGCATAAAGGTAGGTACAGTTGGTTTCAGGGGTTCACCTTCGGCATTCAGAGCTGTAGTGGGCCAAGGTCCAAAGTACTACAAGCTGAAGCCACCCAAAAAACAGGCTGCACAGGGGGACCTGGGGATAAGTCAGAGAGCTCCCAAACGGACGCTTGGGTTTCAAGGGGTTTTGAAGCAAGGGAGCACAGTCGGTTTGCCGGGACCTGGGCCGGGTGGCTCGGGTGCAGAGTGGTTAGGTCAGCTGGGCTGGGTGCGCAAAGATGCTCCTTGCGGTCATGTACAAACAGCTCACAGGGGCAAAACCAATACAGCTGGGCCACTCACGCACCTGATAGTCAGAAACCTGTCTATTGTGGCTCGCTGGTCGAGACCAGTCAACACACTTGTAGTTGATAGGTTGTCAGGGGGCACCTCTGAGGTACCCTCTAGGTGCATTACTTAATGAACCCGCCACTGGCATCAGTGTGGGTTTATTAAGATGAGCTGTTTGATACCAAACATCTTGGGGTACAGTAAAGCCATCATGTAGCTGGGGAACTCGTAATCACGAGTGCCCAGCCCATGTACTCGTTATGGCTACCCTGTGCACTTGTAATATCTAAGGTTCTGCTTAGATATCCCAATGGCACATGAACTCACACAGATATGTCCACACGTGGTGTATAGTGCAACCTGCCTTAGGCCTGTAAGGCCTGCTGTAGGGGTGACTTACCTATACCACATGCAGTGTTTTCCTTGCATGGCACACAGGGGTGGGTACCATGTTGACTCTTAATTTTTCTCAGCACCAATACACGCAGGCTGCAATGAAAGTTTTCAGGAGCTTAGTGAGGGGCCCCTTAGGGTGGGACAATTTGTGCAGCAGCCCTTAGGGACCATCTTTAGTTTCAACGCCCTAGATACCAGAGGTACCACTTACTAGGGACTTACTGGGATCCTAAAAGGGGGCCAGTTGTGGAGAATGATACATTTTAGGGAAAGAACATTGGTACTGGGGACCTGGTTAGCAGGAACCCAGTACACTTTCAGTCAAAGTTGTACCAGGTACCAGGCAAAAGAGGGAGGGGTACTGCAACAGAGTCCAGTTCCCTACAGACTCCCTTGCAGCAGTTGCTTATGTTTCCCGCTGTTATTGTGATGCTCTGTGTTGCATGGTCCATTCACTAGAAAAGGCTCGATCTTGTATTATTTGTTAGGCCGTGTGATAATAGGAAGCATTTCCTGGATAAGAAGGTAAGAAGGGATGCATCTTGTCACTGTGGATTTAACATTGTAGTGTGTCGTGGAGAGAGGGTCTGACTCATTGAACAAGGAACCTTCTCTGCTATCTTGGTCACTCCTTGAGTCCACACTCCTCGAAAGAAGGGGATCATGGAAGGATTGTATGCCCTTACTCTGCCTATAGCATTTTTACATTGAAAATTAAATCTAGAATTTCTTCAGCGCATTTGTCTATGTGGACAATTAAATATCTCATTAAATGCCAATAGATGTTTGTGATGGACTCTGCATTTCAGCTTATTCACTGTGTCTTTTTCTTAATCCAACAGGTGAAATAAATGCAGTAATAAATTAAAAGGTAAATGCATTAAACATCACTGGTGTAGGAAGTGATGTAAAAACAGTATGCCTCTAAATCTCTACCCTTGAAGGCTAATGCCTCGCCAAAGTCTTTTCCTACAACAGAAAACCCAAACTGCCCAATGAGGTCTGTACTTGGCTCTTAGGTATCAGCAGATATACTTTAAAGACATAACACACTGACATACTGACGCAAGTCTAATGAGGTGCTCATTACGAAGGAAGCGCTAACCTGATATCAGCAAGAAAACACAGGAGAGAAACCGTATGAATATCTACAATGTGGCACCACATTTATTAGGCAGAGAAAGAGCAAGTGCGACATCAGAAACTTCATACTGTAGAAAAGCCATATAGATCGACTGACTGTGGAAAAGTGCTCTTTGCAATGAAAGACCTAATGCAGCATCACAGTGTCCACGTAGAGGAGAAACCATATAAATGTACAGAATGTAATAAAGTGTTCCATAGGAAGAACAATCTAAAGCTGCATCAACAAATCCACACTGGAGAGAAACCATATCAATGTTCAGAATGTGACAAGGCATTTTTTACCCACGAATATCTAACAAAACATCAGAAATGTCACACTGGGGAGAAACCATATCAATGTACAGAATGTGCCAAAGCTTTTATAACACATGGAGATCTGAAGCGACATCAAAAAGTCCACACAGGGGAGAGACCCTTCAACTGCACTAAATGTGAGAAGGCATTTATTATAAAGTCACATCTAACACAACATCAGAAAATCCACACTGGGGAGAAACCCTATGAATGTTCAGAATGTGACAAAGCATTTATAACAAATGTAGAGCTGAACCGACATCAAAAAGTCCACACTGGGGAGAGACCATATCAATGTACAGAATGTGCCAAAGCATTTATAACACATGTAGAGCTGAAGCGACATCAAAAAGTCCACACTGGGGAGAGACCATATCAATGTACAGAATGTGACCAGGCATTTATAACAAATGGAGAGCTGAAACGACATCAAACAGTGCACATTGGAGAGAGGCCATTCAGCTGCACTGAATGTGACAAGGCATTTATTACAAGGCGACGTTTAAAACTACATCAGAAAATTCACACAGGCGAGAAACCATATGAATGTACAGAATGTGACAAGGGATTTGTTAAAAAGCTAAATTTAATGCAACATCAGAAATTTCACACAGCGGAGAAACCATATCAATGTATTGAATGTCACAAGGCATTCATAACAAATGGAAAACTGAAGCGACATCAGAAAATCCACATGGAGAGAAATCCTATGTATGTACCGAATATAATGGAGTCTTCTGCAGGAGGAATAAGCTAATGCAGTATCAACAAGTCTACACTAGGGAGAAACCATATTAATGTACTGAATGCACCAAGGGATTTATTGCAAAATAAAATTTAATATGACATCAGAATGTTCACACAGGAGAGAAACCATATAAATGTATCGAACATGGCAATGCATTCATGAGAAATAGAGAGCTAAGGCAACATCAAAGGTCCACACTGAAGACTGCACTGAATGTGGCAAGGCATTTATTAGCAAGGGAGAGTTAAAACCACATCACAAAGTCCCCATTGAGGGAAATCTGTTTTAATGTACAGAATGTGACAAAGTGTTCTTAATTCTGTAACCGTATGAATGTACAGAAAGTGACAAGGCATTTATTAGAAGGGTACAGCCAAATTTCCATCAGAAAGTCCACACGGGAGAAGTCATATCAGTGCACTTACTGTGACAATGCATTTGTTGAAAAAGCAACCTAACACAACATCAGAAAGTTCACAATGGATAGAAATTATGTGACTGCACTGAATTCAATAAAGCAGTTATTAGAAAGGCACCGCTAATGTACCATCAAAGTCCACACAGGGAAGAAATTCATGACACGAAGAAGGCATATCACAACAAATGTGTCCAGGCATTTGTCAAAAAAAGACCTAACACAACATCAAAAAGCCCACCCTAGGGAGAAACCATATAAAGGTACTGAATGTGACAATTTATTGGCAGCACATAGATAATACAATAACAGTAAGTCAAGCGAGAGGAGAAAGTCATGACGGTGGAGAATGCATATCACTGCACTCAATGCGCCAGCGCATCCTTTACAAAGGCAAAGCTAATGCAACATAAGGAAAGGCAGTACTAGTGGGACTCCATAGGAATATACTTAATGTGGCAAAGGGTTATATGATGGATCCACGCATGCTATTACAATGCATGCCTTTACAACGCATCCTTAGCAATGCTTATGCTTTTACATCGCATGTCTTTGCCATGCAAAATTTTACCACGCATATGCCTTTACCACACATGCCATTACAACAAAAACTGTATGTATTTTGCAGCTTAGTATAAAGTCTTATATATATATAATATATATCAATCACTTCCCAATACAATCCACCGCTTGCGGATACGAACGGGCACGGACTCCGAAGTTGCTGGTGCTGTATAACATTTATTTCTCGTTAGATGTCATGCCGCGTTTTGGTCACCTCACGTGGCCTTGATCACATGGAAAACGCTCTACGGCAGTGTTAATTTTTAAGGGAAACCTTTGTGTTACCATGTGATACATCATAAGATAGACAATGAAAACAGACTATTAACGGAGCTCAATTGAATTTATAGGCTATTCATTTCCTAAAGTTAGCTAACATATGTTCTCTGTGGAATTTACCTGAATCTAATTTCTATGGCCATAAACAAACATCACTGCTTCTCTAAATATTGAATGTGCTAAGCAATACATTTTCATTCAATACTAATTGCAAGAGAGCCCATATCATCAGTGTCTTTATGTGTACCTAAAGTGCTAATAATGAGTGCTACCAAAGTGCTAAATGAAATGACAGTACTTATTACTGTGGGAGGGTATTATAGCAGCTAAGAGGAACTTGAACTAGTCACTGAGTCTTATTGTGTTAAGCATTCTGATGTGTCTCAGACCTTTGCTAAAGTTATGTTTAACCTTCCATAATCATTTAGTTACGACCCAGTGCATTGAACCAGCCCATTCGCATAAAAGATTACATTGGCTAATATATAATATAATAGCGGTTATACAAAATCTCACTAAATACATTTATAAGTATACAAAGGTATTCACAAAAATATTTAAAAGCAACTTCATAGAAAATTGTGCAAATCCTCGCTATTATTCAGACCAAATGGTGATTTGGAATCTAATTCCAAAATGAAACGCGACTCAAGCTGGCGGAGCATTTTTTCTCTATTGCCTCCTCTTCTTTGTGGTGGTATTGCTCCGATTACAAGGTATGTGAGGCATTTGAGGTCATTGTTATGTTCCAGTTTGAAGTGTCTAGCCACCGGGTATGTGGGATCTGAGTTAACAATTGCCCTTAGATGTTGCAGAATTCTTGTGTGAACCTGTAGCTTTGTGCTACCCACATAGCGCAGCTCACAGGTGCACTCAAGAACATACACTGCGAATTCTGTCCGACAATTGTAATTACCCTTTAAGGCCACAGGTTCAGGACTAAATGGTGTGGTATATTGGGTGGTATTAATACCAAATTTACACGCTCTGCAAGAGCTACATCTGTAGAACCCTTTCTTTGGTATGAGCCAGGTAGTGTTGATACTTAAGTCAGGGCTGCTCTTTACCAGTGTATCTCTCATGGACGGTGCTCGCCTGAATGTGAGAGTGGGTTTATCAGGTAGTATTTGGCCCAACACTGCATCCCTTAATACGATGGGCCACTGGTTGTTCATGATAGACCTTATCTTTCTCTCCCGTCGACTATAGGAAGTGATGAGCCTAATCTTAGAATCTTCACACTTCCTGGCTGCCCTGGTGTTAACCCTGGAATCGGGGCTATAATTAACTGGCACAAGAATATTTTCCCTCAGTATTGTATTTGCTTTGGAAATAGCTTGTCTTATAATCTTATTACTGTATCCCCATTCCGAGAATCTCTCCTTAGCTTCTTTTTGACATTGTTCTAAGTCCTTGTCAGAGCTGCAAATCTTTCGCAATCTTAAAAATTCACCGTAGGGAATACTATTGATTAAGTGCCTTGGGTGAAAACTGGTCGCAAGTAGTGTGGAATTACCTGCTGTATTTTTACGATGTAGCATGGTCTTAAGTTTGTTGTCCGACACATAAATATGTACATCCAGAAAATCTAAAGAGTGCTCATCAATGTGCAAAGTAAACTCTAGATTGAGTTTATTATTGTTAATTTTTCCTATAAAGGCCTCCGCACTATCTTTAGAGCCGTTCCACACTATAACAAGCATTTGCAATGCAATAGGTCTCGCATTTGCGAGCGTTAAAGCTATTGGCATTGTAAATGACAATGCCTTTTATTTATAGGTTTTGATAATTAACACATAAATAAAAGGCAATGTCATAAACAATGCCAATAACTCAAACTCGTGTAAATGCGAGACCTATTCAAAGATGCGGCCACTATTGTCCCGGGCTGCTTAGAAAGTGAAAGTGCGCATGCTGAACTGAATGTTGCAAGAAAAAATGTCGTGCCTGCAGTAGGAGAAACTATTTAAAGAAAATAGTGCTTACAGACTAAAAAAGGCTCACCGTGTAACAACCGAAGTAAAAGGGCCAGTCCTCATGGGAGATAACGAATGAAGACAAGGCGGTACTAAGGAGGGACTAACAAGCCTATTAAAGAATCAGAAGCCATCATTTACGAAGGACAATGACACAAGCCAATGACAAATATGGGCGGAGAGTGGGTTGGGCTTCTATTCCATACTCCCGTACAGCATGGCTCGCAGAGCAGTGCATGCGCTGCCCAGGCTTGACCTAAAAAAAAGAGGAGCACTGCTATAGCGTAATAGGTAGCTCTAACTGCTCATGAGATGCTGTAAAACATAACTATTTGGTGAGTTCCAAGTTCTGAGATCCACAGAATGGAGTGTATTGTGGTCCTTCCACCCGTCTTAGGGGCAAACCTCCTACCATGCCTGTGGTATGGGCAAATCTTTCTGGAGAGAACTGTTTGACCGCATGAATATGAAAACTGTGACATGTTGCATTATCAAGGGTTATTACTATATTAAAGAATATACACTGATAACTTGGAAAATTCTGAATATATGATAAATTATTGCTGACTGGATGTGAAATTATTGTTACATATTGTTTCATGTATGTATTTTAAAGTATAATTTTTTGGATGCTTGTATTTTTGTCGGCAAGTGTGAAATGCCCTTTTTCACTATTTGAGTAAAGATAAAGTTACGTTACATGATTTTATCATTGTGTTTTTATGTTCAATAAAGATCTTACAAAAATGAATGCAGCGATGGCAACTGAAAAAGTCAGATAAACGTAAAAGACTAGCATTTACCTTGTGCAGCAAGATTCATGTGTGAGGGGCAGCACTGCCTGCTTTACATGCCTCATTCTGATCAGTATAAAAATAAACTGGCTATGCTACATGCAGGATTAAAACCTCTGGCAAATGTATTAAAATTGACATCTGATAGGCCTTGCCAAGACTTAGATTGCTGCCAAAACAATAAACTCCAAAAAGTTGAACTGTGTCAAACATGGCAGACAATGTATGCAAGAATGCTCTGCTCTACAATCATTTACTTAGAGTTTCTTATTGTTTCAAGATACAGTGCTTTTCCTCAAAGATAGGTCAGGGAAAGTCTTCACTGTTAAAACACAATCTACAAATTCAAATCTCACGGGACCAAAAAAATACTCTTCTGACACTAAAATATCAAAAAAACAGTAAAACCCAATTCTAACTTCCATGTCCATTTGCAGTTCAAATAAATGGCCACTCTGAAAACATTTTGTGCACTTGAACGTTTAGTAAAACTTTGAATTATATTCGGAAATTATAAATCCTTAGTCTAATCAGTATTTGTAGATTTTCCAAAGGGCAAATTCACTTACACTGTAGTCTACCCTACTTGGTGGACTTTTTTGCATAAGTAAGTCTGTATTATGGTAGTGAAAATGTGAGGACAGGGGTGTTATGGAAGAGAGAAGGGGGTCTGTGAAATGTGTTGTGAAAGGCCACAAGCTGGAAACTTTGTGGTTAACCTTACAGGTTTTTTATAACACTTCCCATTTTAACCATGACTTCTGCAAAGATCAAGAGTAAGTATGTTTCCTGGGGGAAGGGAATGTTCTAGCTTTGGAAACTGTTATCCTACCATATAGAGTTGATTCTTTGTAGAGAAAAAAATAAATAAAATCGGTTTTTAAAAAAGTGCAAAACACACTGTGAACCCCTTCCCAAATGCCATTAGACTTATGAAACTAGGCTAAGGGGCTATGTATGGAAATTTGCCAATGTCGTGGATCTGTAAATAAGAGAGTAAACTGAAGACAACGCTGACTTAAACGACTTATTTAGATGAGCTCATTTTGAAAGTGATTTGCATACAGTGTAAGATGCTTGCATTGGCTATGTGAATTTCTCATGGAGGTTAATGCTCACATCGTCTCAATTTTTTAACTCAGACCTACATCAACAATGAATGGGAATGAGCAACCTCACAACCTCCTGCCCTGGTTTAAGTTAAGGACATCAGTAAGCGTTCGAGACAGAAATTCCATAAGTTCATTTTAAAATGGTTTGTGCTGTATCATAATATTGTTTTTTGCCACTGGACTATACAGTGCAATGGTTTACACAAGGGCAGTGCTATCCAACTGAAACCATTCTCTACTGGTGAAGCGGAATTTTCACTGGCGGTCTTCAACATGCCACACTGAGCTTGTGAGGCTGTAAAGCAGCACTTGTCATAATACAACCAAATTAAAGCAGCGCCTTCCTAACTAAGCTTCTACTCTCATAACATCCTGGCACTATCCTAAAATCTCACTTTTAGGTTGCCCTCCTAGTAACCAACGTTTGAAGCGCAATGACATCACTGGTGCTATATGCAGCGCTATATACACAAAAACAACGCGGGCCATTTTGCTGTAGGCAACCAAAAGCCAAGTCTGTGAATGTCTGGATAAGGGGCCAGCAGTGAATTCCGACAACATCCTCCGGCTCCAAGACACCCCGTGTGCCCCGGTACATTCACAAGTGTTCGACAACTGTGAGCAGAGGAATATTTTTATGTTAATAACGTAACCTGCTGCACCGGGGGCTCACACACATCCGTTGTAAAGCGCAAGCTGCCTTTATCAGCTGAAGAACAGCGTCGGCACCTGACATGGGAGGCTGCCATCAATGTACAAGCCACTAATTCCGGGACAGAAACTTCAGACAAGCTGTCTCCGCGTGCACATCTCCTGTCCGCGCAGGCACAGCGAGCAGGAGACTGGGAGGGACAGGAGATGTGCACGCATACACATGACCCGTACGGGACAGGAGATGTGCACCCGTACATATGACCCGTACGCGTGCACATCTCCTCTCCGTACGCGTGCACCTCTCCTGTCCCCCTTCCGCCGAAAAACCGACGACAATAGATCTCGCCAAGGTGAGCAGCGCATGCGCTGCGTCGCTAGGCGAGACTTAAAAACGGCTCCCACTCCATCCAAGGAGCATCGTTTCGACATCCCGCCTTCAAACCCGGACCCGAAACAAAAAGAATTAGTCATTAATCCCAAAACTTGAACATATTCATGCAAAATTGCCAGTTAAACGCAAGCCAGAAACGGAGGACACTTACCACATTCCTCTTAAAAGGAAAAGTGTTGGTACTAACCCTTCTCCTCCTCCTCGAACACCTTCTTCCCCACCTAACCCAAATTTGCTTATAACACCCATAAATTCACTACAATCACCTGACAACCAGGATGATGGGGATGGAGCAGATGACAATAGTCCTGATCCATGGGACGATTATAATACGGACTCAAATACAAACAATGACCCAGAATTATACCCTTCAAAACCCTCTCCACCTGATGATAATGTAGGGTATATATAATTAATAGGGCTGCTGAATATCATGGAGTTCAGCTTCACAAAGAGTCTCTTGAGGAGGTTTTTCTGTTTGAAACTCTAAGCTCTTCACAAAGATCCACTCATACACTGCCCATGCTTAAGGGTATGCTTAAACATGCAGACGACATTTTTAAAGATTCTGTGCGTGCAAGAATCCTTACACCAAGGGTGGACAAAAAATATAAACCAGCACCTACAGATCCAGTTTATATCAAGGGTCAATTACCATTAGACTCCCTAGTAGTTTCTAACGCCCGTAAACTGGCAAACCCACAAACGTCAGGAGATGCCCCTCCTCAAGACAAGGAATCTAAACTGATAGATACCTCTGGGAAGAAAGTAGCTGTGCAGGCAGCCAATCACTGGCGTATTGCCAATACACAGGCTCTTTTAGCCAGATATGATAGAGCGCATTATGACGAATTGGAGCAATTGCTCCAATTTTTACCGGACAAACATAAGGCTAAGGCACACGACCTAGTTCAGGAAGGGAAACTCATTTCTAACACCTCCATTAGGTGCGCTTTAGACACAGCTGACACTGCCTCTCGTGCAGTTAACACCAGTGTTTTGCTAAGGCGACACGCCTGGCTCTGAATTTCAGGCTTTAAGCCCGAAGTCCAAGCTTCTATTTTAAATCTACCCTTTGACAAAGAGCATTTATTTGGTCCTATTGTAGTAGACACTTCCTTAGAGAAGATGAAAAAGGACACAGATGTCGCTAAATCCATGGGAGCTCTGCAGTCCCCATCTAATCGGGGTTCTTTTCTTCGCTCCTTCTACAGGGGGGGGGCTCCAAGAACACATCCACAGACAACACCTCAACATCATACAGAGGAAACAGTCAGTCACCCTCTTCAAGAGGTTACTTTCGAAGTGGGTTTCGAGGCAATAATGGCAAGAATACAAGAATGACAAGAATACAAGATGGCCGACTGGTAGGAGCTCACCAAAGGAGCTCCGAGCGCTTGGGATCTGCTTGCCTTGAATATCCCTGTTAGCGGCAGTTGACCAGTGGAACTGAACATCGGAACTAAACACGGAATATAACGCACAATGATTAAACCTATTGGAATCGCGATCGGTGCCAACCCTGACTCCCACCTCTGCCCCTTCCGACTCCGGTTGGGCTGACTGGTTGCAGATCATCAACAACGAAGTGGAGCTCTGACCGGATCATCCTCAGCACATCGCCTCCCACTTCTGCCCGCTCCGACTCAGGCTGGGCTGAGCCGACGTGGATCGCCGGCAAAGGAGTGGAGCCTGGATTGGACCGCCGACTGAACATCGCTGCGCCCTGTGATAGTAGAGGAAGGGCTCAGCTGGCGTTGGACCCACCGCAACTATGTGCCATGGCAGCGCATAAGAATCTCCATTAGTGGCCCCCTTTTCGCAAGATTGACCCGCAATGGCTGCAGAGGTCCGACGAATAGCGAGGAAGGGCTCAGCTGGCGTTGGACCCACCGCAACTATGTGCTACAGCGCATAAGAATCTCCATTAGTGGCCCCCTTTTTGCAAGATTGACCCGCAATGGCTGCAGAGGTCCGACGAATAGCGAAGCACATAATTGTATCAGCGACGTCGTGGAACAAGCCTCCCCTCACAAGGGCTCCCCCGGACGAAGCCCGCAGCCTAACTCCGCCCCCTCAGACACGATTCACAACAACGTCGATGCAACTTTTATAATCTTTTTCATTTTACATTGTATCCGTATCGGTGTGATTTTTCCCGCACATGAGAGCGAAGTGCGGATGAAGCCTGCAGCCCAACTCCGCCCCCTCAGGCACGATTGACAACGTCGAGGCATCTCACAAAAATCTTTTCATGTTCATTTATACATGGTTCCATATCGGAGTTATTTTCCCGCACATGGGAGCGAAGTGCGCACCATCTGGCACCACCTTTGCTAACTACGGGCAGCATCTACCTCCAAATCTAAATCTGCAAAATGGCGGCCCACATAAATACCATTACTTTGGGGTCCGCCTCCAGCTTGTTGTTGTTCTAGGCAGAGAAAGACTTCGACCCTCTAAGGAAGCAGACGTGATAAGAATTGAAAAAGGACCAAACACCAACAGAGCTACTGAAATTGAAATAGGACTACTTCTGGCTCAGCCCAGTTAATGGAAAGAGACACAGGACTATCTCGCTGTCTATGATGTCCACTCCTAATGAGGTGGCCATCTTGGACTGACTCCCTCACAGTGAACCAGCTCTTGTAGGTGTTGCTTGTTTACACCCATTGATCTCCCTATCTACTTATACAGGTCAGAATCTCAATTTCAACTTTAATTAATTTATCTTAATTTTTCTCTGTCTCATTCTTTACTGCTCCTGCCTCACCCCCAATCTTTCATTCGTCTGCCACGGTGCACTCACCACGTTACCTGAACCAACCCCCACTCCTCCCTCCGCCTTCTTTCCCTCTGCCCAAACCCACGCCACCACCACCACTGCTCCATCACCCTCCTTCGCACGTCCCTTCCTCCTTCCCAAGCCCATCACCCACTCACAGCACTGACCCCCCTTTACGGGCCACATACACACATCGCCTCATAACTCCCTATCCCGTACTAACAGTGCCTGCCCCACTATGGAGCTCACAGGCGCACATACCTACACCATCAACTTCCCCCCAACCTCTCAAAAAAAGCATCCAAACGCTTTAAACACAATATGATAAAACTACACCCTGAAACACCCATCTCTGATCCCTCCTTCTCAACAAACAAAGGGCATATAACCACTGACATCATCTTCTACACTAAACGAAGAGCACAATGGAGGAAAGCATTCCTAGCTATATTTTCGATCTCCTCCACCAGGAAAACTGCACATGGTCTCATAATCTCTATCTCCCCCTCCCAAATTTTCAAAGCGGCAGCAACCATCACCATCTATAATAACGGAACCATTCTCATGCAATCAACAGACTGCAGCTTAAACCTGTTGGACAACATCTTCCCCTTTATCAGAGAACAAGTTATAAAACCCCAAACCTCCCCCCCCAGGCAACTCCCACCACCAGCACAAAGCCTATCACACCGCCAAATTCTACCTCTAGCCAAGCTCCACTATTATCCCGAGCAATATTAACACCCGAGCTTCATGCTACCCCCCTCCCCGCTCGACGCACCCATAAGACACTCCCCCCTTCCTACTGCACCAGCATCTATACCCATCACAGACTCACACACCACCTCACTGATATCACGACCATTAGCTACAATTGAGCTCCCCTCCCCGCTCGACTCCTCCATAAGACACTCCCCCCTTACTACTGCACCAGCATTTACACCCATCACAGACTCTGCATCCTCCCCTGGAACGAACATATCCCCCCCATTGTCAACACTACCCCCTGCAAAACCATCACTTCAACGACCACATCCCCACCGCACACCCCTACGCCTCCTACATCGACTCCCTACTCCAGTCCACCATCCCTGATCTGGAGAGGGAACCAGATAGGACGCCGTACAACAACCTAGAATACGTGCTTCCCTCTTACCACCAAAGGGACGTAAGCACAATAACAACAACCTTAATATACTCACCAGTCTTTACCTCCTACAAAACCATCACATCCACGACCACATCCCCACCGCACACCCCAACGCCTCATACATCCACTCCCTATTCCAGTCCACCCCCCCCGATCTGGAGAGGAAACCAGATAGGATGCCCCACAGCAACCTAGAAGACGTGCCTCCCTCTTACCACCCACGGGACGTAAGCACACCTACCACACCCATAATACATCCACCAATCTTGCTCCCACCCTCATCAGACCCTAGACTTGATGAGATCATACTCTCGTTACGGCAAATCAAAGAAGAACTACAAGCTTTATCTGAGGTTCTTCTGAGCCAACCCTGGAACACTAGATTGGCACGACAGACCAAATCAAACTTTCATTTGACCCATTCAGTAGTCACCTCGAAATATTCAACCCCCAGGTGGAAATCAGTTCCTTTTCACAATAAATCAACCCGCCCAATCCGCAGGACTAATCCGCTATCTGAGAAAGATTTACTCTCTCTACTCCATTCCTATGAGCCCTGTTAGAAATGGGGGTCTCTAGTTGGCAATGGCTGGCCACTGTCCAAGTAGGGACACTTCTTCCTAAGTCAGAGTAAGAGGGTTACCCTCCTTGATACCCCTGCTCAACCCTGTGGTAACGTAGCACGAGCAGGTAGGCTTATCTCAGAGGCAGGGTGTGAAGCATTTATGACCATACACAGTAACACAGTGAGGAACACTACAAAGGGACACCACACAAGTAGTTATAAAAAATAAGTATCTTTATATAAAGGCAGATTTATCACAAGACCAATAACTGTAAAAGCCACAATACTGTCAAAAATAGGATAGCTGTTGAAGGGCTGTCAAAAATAGGTCAAAGGTTGCAAAAATAAGGTTCAAGTTCAAAGCAGGGGTCTCTGCGACCCTTTCTCTCACAAAGTACCTGGGTTTAGTAGCAAAACCAACAAAATGTCGCAAATAAGCTGTAGCGATGATTCTCGGCACGCGAGGCCGGCGATGCGTTGAAATCCTGGCCGCAAGGGAGGATGATGCGCCGATCTGCGTGATGCGTGCGGAGACGATGCGACAAACTTCTGCACGCTGGACCGCCGATGCGATGACTTTCTTGCCGCGTGGGAGAAGTCGATGCAGCGATCCTGTTGCGCTGTGCGATCGTGTTGCGATGCGAAGACAAGACGCTCCGCGAGGGAGCGACGAAATTTGGTGCGATGCGATCAAAGTGGCGGACGCACGGCGTCCGCAATGTGATGTCTCGAAGCGATGAATTCTTTAGGGGTTGCGAGTGCGCGGCGACAGCAGCGCGATGATTTTCCCAGCGCGTCTCGGCTGCAGCGGCTCGCAAAGGGGCGTCAGCGATGGTTTCGTGTTGCGAGCCCTCGGCGGCAGCAGCGCGATGATTTTCCCAGCGCTCTCGACTGCAGCGGCTCGCAAAGATGCGTTAGCGTCGATTTCCCACACTCTCTTCTCTGATGCAAACTAGAGGCCCTGGAACTCACAGGAGCCTCATCAGCAGATAGCCGTCCTCGCAGGGAGGAAGCAGGAGGTTGGTGGTGGAGTCTGATGTGCCTGAGACTCCAGCAGGAGGCTAGCTCTTTTCCTAGACCTTGGGTAATTGCATGTAACAAAAATAAAAGTTCTCTCAAGAGTTCCTTTTCCTCTTCTTCAAGGTCCAGTGGTCACTGCTGCAGGCCAGTGCAAGAAACAACACACAAGCACAGGGACAGTCACTTCCTGCAGATTCCTCCAGTGGCACGGACAGAGTTTCCTCTCCAGATCCAAAAGCAATACAATTTGTAGGGGTTTGAGCACAGATATTTATACCCCAAAAGTCTTTGTTCTCAGAAGCTACAAGTCACTGAACCTAGCCAGAACCAGTTCTGCTCAGACCTGGAGCACTTTGTTTACCAGGCTGCATCCTTCCTTTCAGAAAGAGGGGGTCTGCTAGCAGACACACAGTAGGAGGTGGAGCCAGCATTCACCTTGCCAGGCACAGCCCTATTCAGGTCAAGGAGCCACCCCTCCCCATACTCTAAATGCAGATCTCTCTATTCAACCCAGGTCTGACTCAGCCTGCCCTGCCCCTCCAAAACCAGACAGCCAATACACATAACAGCAGAGCACACTGGAAGGCTTAGGCAAGAAAATACCTACTTTCTAAAAGTGGTATTTTCAAACACAGAATATAAAAATAAACTTCACTAAAAGATGTATTTTAATATTCTGAGCTCAGGCATACTAAATTCGTTTTTCTACCATGTTCCTGGGGTCAGTTAGGACTATAGGATGTAATAGTCAAACTGCCCATTCTAGCCTATGAGGAACAGGTAGCCTTACAGTAGTGAAAAACGAAATGGGGTGTAATTCACTACCAGGACATGCTACACACACCAAGGCATGTCCTACCTTACACATACAATGCACCCTACCATAGGGGTGACTTACAGGATGCCAAGGGAAGGTTCAGGGGCTGGGAAGTGGGTGCACTTCACAGCCAAGATGGCAGTTCTGGACTGCACACAGACACTGCAGTGGCAGGTCTGAGACACACTTTACAAGCTGCTTCTGTGGGTGGCACACATCAGTGCTGCAGGCCCACCAGCAGCATTTGGTTTACCAGCCCTGGGCACACACAGGCCACACTACTAGGGACTAACAGGTAAACCAAATAAGCCAATCAGGGATATACCAATTCACATAGACATATTTACAAAGGGAGAGCATATGCACTTTAGCACTGAACAGCAGTGGTAAAGTGCCCAGAGTCATAAAACCAACAGAAACAGGTCAGCAAAAATACCGGAGGCAGGCAAAAAGTTTAGGGGTGACCCTGCAAAAAGGGCCATTTCCAACACAACCCCTTCCAGCCAAAACGCAGGGTAGACCAATAACTACTTTGATGGGCTTCCCTGCTTCGGGCGATAGAACACGGAACTGGCCCGCAACTGCAGGGGCATATGCCAGCTCTACTCCAATCTGAACCCTGGTGGATCCCTCTGTCCACACTCCTAGGGCCCACTAAGATAACCAATGGGGAACTCTTCCCCTCACCTGTGGACACCACCTGTGCAGCATCTAACCTTAACTGGCCCCCAGGTGTGTCCCAACAGATAAACAACAAGCCCCAGTAGTCACTGACAGTAGTCAGTGATGAAATCCAAGCCCTATACCTCTCAGGACTCTCAAACTTTTGTGGCATCAGAGAGTGAGGGGCAGTAACCCCAGGTGTCTGGCACCTCTTGTCCACTCTCCCTCCTGACAGGTCCGGCAATGCGTCCTGACACTGACCCACCAGCCCTGGGCCTGTACCCAACGGCGGGGCCAGCGACTGGGGTGGGCTACCCCACACCCGGTCTTTCTCTTTGGGGCTCTGTACCCTCCCACCTGGAGCTGTACCCCCTTCCAGAATTGTCAGGGCACCTGTGGCAGGTGTCCTGCATAACTCGCCCACCAGTTCAGGGGTTCTATCCTGCAACTGGTATCCCAGCATAGGGTCTGTACCCTTAGACTGGGCGAAGGTCAGGGGTGAGGCTGCCCTCTCCCCGCCCCCTTTACTGGGGCCTGGCACCCTCCCAACTGGAGAGGTGCCCCATAACACAAACCGGGAGGGGCACTGTTAGCAGTTGCTCCTTCCTCCAGATCAGGGGGGACACCCTGAACCTGGCCCCCCAACCTAGGGTCTGTACCCTTAGGCTGGGCCTGTGCCTGGCAACCCAGGACTTCTGGGGGAGTACACCAATACCCCCCAAGGAAAGCACACTCCTCTAGAGTTGTGCGACAGTCTGCCTGGCACACCAGGGCTTCCTGGGGAGCACACAGGCCCACCTCAAGGAAAACACACCCCTCCACCAGTTCAGGGCTTGGACCCTGCAACTGATCTACAAACCTGAAAAAACCCTTAGGTGGCACCGGGGTCAGAGGCGAGGACTCCCTCCCTCTGCACCCCCTTCCAGCATACTGCACCCTCCCACCTGGAGTGGTGCTCTTAGAAAAAAATGGCCGGGACACTGCTTACAGTTGTCCCTCCCTCCAGGTCAGACAACACCTGGACCTGACTTACCATCCCAGGGACCAACCCCTGTGGTTGAACAACTGCCTGGCCAACCAGGGCTTCCTGAGGGTGACACATACCTAGCGTGTCGTGTGACAGTCTGCCTGGCACAGAGCTCACGACCTCCTGTCCCTCTGACAGTGCGTGAAGATGCCCCAGGACAGAAGTGGCGTCACCATGGCCAATCCTATGAGGCTCAGCCCTTCTGGCTGGCCCTTGACCCACTGGTTCTTCCACTGGGGACTCTTTCCCCCCCTCACCCCTCACTCTGGCCTTCTGCACCCTCCCACCTGGGGCGCTACTGCCAGACACTAGAACTGCTGGAGGTCTGATTACAGTCACTCCCAGCTCACCTAACACGGGGAGACCCCCCACAACGGACGGTCCATCCGGACAGACTAGGCTCCCTACCTGGTGTTCCCTCATGGAACCATCCAGTCCTGGAGACTGAGGTTGGGGCACTTCGGGACCTATCCCAGTCTCACTCCTGCTCCCACGAGACAGGATGTGAGGCCCTACAACCTCCTCACAACAAGGGGACCCAGCTGTAACACTCCTAACCTTTCCCACCACTCTGGGTTGGAAGACATCTGAACCACTCCTCTTAGGGTCATTCCCCAATACCTCTACAGAGCCTCTGGTACTCACCCAGAGGTCTGCCTCCTGCGCAAGTTCCCTAGGATCAGAGAACTCGCACTCTAACACATGTTGGTTTAGCTCTGGAAAATAGGAACTCACAATATGCTCTCCCACAATTGGATTACACAGCTCCACACAGGTGCTAACCTTTACCTCACAATCCAGTGCCTCACACACGTACCCCACACCACTCTCCTGAAATGGGCGAGACATTAACTGACTGTCTCTATCAGCCAACCCACACTCTTCTGGGCGGTCCTCACATCCATACACCAGGACTTCAACCACGGGGGAACCCCTCTCCCTGCACCTCTCATCCAGAGTCGGTAGAGTATCCCTCCTTTCACTAGGACTATGGGCCCCTGCGCTAGTTCCCCAATCCACCTCAGGGACACTGCACATTAATGGAGCTACCTCATATCCTTGAATCCCCTGGTGTAGATAAACCCCCTCCTTCAAGTCAGGTGCTCCATCTCTGGGTGGGTGTACTACACTGTCATCACTATATATCTCAATTCTGCTGCCACCACTGGACCCCACCCTCACTGGTGAGTCCAGACAATTAAAACTGCGCTTAGGGGATAATCTACCCTCCTGAGCTAACTTCTCCTTTTCTGCTATCTGCGCTAGGTGCGCCTCCAGCTGGGCAATCTCTATTTGGAGCCTCTCTAATTTCAGCTGGTTCTCCCTCTCCCTCTGTCTGTCCAACTCCTCTGGGGACCATGAAGGGGATTGGGCACTACCCTGTGCACTAGATCCGGCAAGGGACTCCCTACCTATGGGACCTTCCCGCCTGTCCCCCAACTCCTCTGGGGACCATGAGGGGAATCTGGCACTACCATAGGCACTAGACTCATCAAGGAACTCCCCACTTATGAGATATTCCATAACACTTTCTTCCTCCACTTCAGACTCTCCAGAGCCACCCTCAGACCAACTACCCTCTTGGTAGGTGTACTGGGACTCCAAGAATCTCCATCTGTCTTGTTGCCAAAGTCTCAGGGATGTCTGCAGGGATAGCTGAGTCTCCTTCCTACTCACTGCTAAGCCCCTCTCCTCTCAGAACCCCTTAGCTCCTCTAGACTGTAGGTTAACAGATCATCTATATAAAAGGTAGGTCTCATTTCAGCAAGACCCATTGTAGCAATAACTGGCAATATCAATAATAAAAAAAAATAGGCTTGCCCGTTGTAACGATCACGGGCAATATCAATAAAAGATAGAAGAAAACTTCTCAAGAAAATGTATGCGGGTAAAAAATCACCGGCAATATCAATCACAATATAGGATCCAACAATTCTCAAAAATGTATGCGGGTTCTATCACCGGCAATATCAATAAAAAATAGGCTTGCCCATTGTAACAATCACGGGCAATATCAATAAAAGATAGAAGAAAACTTCTCAAGGAAATGTATGCGGGTAAAAAATCACCGGCAATATCAATCACAATATAGGATCCAACAATTCTCAAAAATGTATGCGGGTACTATCACCGGCAATATCAATAAAAAATAGGCTTGCCCATTGTAACAATCACGGGCAATATCAATAAAAGATAGAAGAAAACTTCTCAAGAAAATGTATGCGGGTAAAAAATCACCGGCAATATCAATCACAATATAGGATCCAACAATTCTCAAAAATGTATGCGGGTACTATCACCGGCAATATCAATAAAAAATAGGCTTGCCCATTGTAACAATCACGGGCAATATCAATCACAATATAGGATAAAAAAAAACTTCAAAAATGTATGTGGTTGCGTTATGGTCTGCACTCACTAGTAGTGTACACTATAATTATTGTATGCGATCATAAATGCAAGTCCAGATCCTCACCGCTGACCACCAATGTTAGAAATGGGGGTCTCTAGTTGGCAATGGCTGGCCACTGTCCAAGTAGGGACCCTTCTTCCTAAGTCAGAGTAAGAGGGTTACCCTCCTTGATACCCCTGCTCAACCCTGTGGTAACGTAGCACGAGCAGGTAGGCTTATCTCAGAGGCAGGGTGTGAAGCATTTATGACCATACACAGTAACACAGTGAGGAACACTACAAAGGGACACCACACAAGTAGTTATAAAAAATAAGTATCTTTATATAAAGGCAGATTTATCACAAGACCAATAACTGTAAAAGCCACAATACTGTCAAAAATAGGATAGCTGTTGAAGGGCTGTCAAAAATAGGTCAAAGGTTGCAAAAATAAGGTTCAAGTTCAAAGCAGGGGTCTCTGCGACCCTTTCTCTCACAAAGTACCTGGGTTTAGTAGCAAAACCAACAAAATGTCGCAAATAAGCTGTAGCGATGATTCTCGGCACGCGAGGCCAGCGATGCGTTGAAATCCTGGCCGCAAGGGAGGATGATGCGCCGATCTGCGTGATGCGTGCGGAGACGATGCGACAAACTTCTGCACGCTGGACCACCGATGCGATGACTTTCTTGCCGCGTGGGAGAAGTCGATGCAGCGATCCTGTTGCGCTGTGCGATCGTGTTGCGATGCGAAGACAAGACGCTCCGCGAGGGAGCGATGAAATTTGGTGCGATGCGATCAAAGTGGCGGACGCACGGCGTCCGCAATGCGATGTCTCGAAGCGATGAATTCTTTAGGGGTTGCGAGTGCGCGGCGACAGCAGCGCGATGATTTTCCCAGCGCGTCTCGGCTGCAGCGGCTCGCAAAGGGGCGTCAGCGATGGTTTCGTGTTGCGAGCCCTCGGCGGCAGCAGCGCGATGATTTTCCCAGCGCTCTCGACTGCAGCGGCTCGCAAAGATGCGTTAGCGTCGATTTCCCACACTCTCTTCTCTGATGCAAACTAGAGGCCCTGGAACTCACAGGAGCCTCATCAGCAGATAGCCGTCCTCGCAGGGAGGAAGCAGGAGGTTGGTGGTGGAGTCTGATGTGCCTGAGACTCCAGCAGGAGGCTAGCTCTTTTCCTAGACCTTGGGTAATTGCATGTAACAAAAATAAAAGATCTCTCAAGAGTTCCTTTTCCTCTTCTTCAAGGTCCAGTGGTCACTGCTGCAGGCCAGTGCAAGAAACAACACACAAGCACAGGGACAGTCACTTCCTGCAGATTCCTCCAGTGGCACGGACAGAGTTTCCTCTCCAGATCCAAAAGCAATACAATTTGTAGGGGTTTGAGCACAGATATTTATACCCCAAAAGTCTTTGTTCTCAGAAGCTACAAGTCACTGAACCTAGCCAGAACCAGTTCTGCTCAGACCTGGAGCACTTTGTTTACCAGGCTGCATCCTTCCTTTCAGAAAGAGGGGGTCTGCTAGCAGACACACAGTAGGAGGTGGAGCCAGCATTCACCTTGCCAGGCACAGCCCTATTCAGGTCAAGGAGCCACCCCTCCCCACACTCTAAATGCAGATCTCTCTATTCAACCCAGGTCTGACTCAGCCTGCCCTGCCCCTCCAAAACCAGACAGCCAATACACATAACAGCAGAGCACACTGGAAGGCTTAGGCAAGAAAATACCTACTTTCTAAAAGTGGTATTTTCAAACACAGAATATAAAAATAAACTTCACTAAAAGATGTATTTTATTATTCTGAGCTCAGGCATACTAAATTCGTTTTTCTACCATGTTCCTGGGGTCAGTTAGGACTATAGGATGTAATAGTCAAACTGCCCATTCTAGCCTATGAGGAACAGGTAGCCTTACAGTAGTGAAAAACGAAATGGGGTGTAATTCACTACCAGGACATGCTACACACACCAAGGCATGTCCTACCTTACACATACAATGCACCCTACCATAGGGGTGACTTACAGGATGCCAAGGGAAGGTTCAGGGGCTGGGAAGTGGGTGCACTTCACAGCCAAGATGGCAGTTCTGGACTGCACACAGACACTGCAGTGGCAGGTCTGAGACACACTTTACAAGCTGCTTCTGTGGGTGGCACACATCAGTGCTGCAGGCCCACCAGCAGCATTTGGTTTACCAGCCCTGGGCACACACAGGCCACACTACTAGGGACTAACAGGTAAACCAAATAAGCCAATCAGGGATATACCAATTCACATAGACATATTTACAAAGGGAGAGCATATGCACTTTAGCACTGAACAGCAGTGGTAAAGTGCCCAGAGTCATAAAACCAACAGAAACAGGTCAGCAAAAATACCGGAGGCAGGCAAAAAGTTTAGGGGTGACCCTGCAAAAAGGGCCATTTCCAACAAGCCCTCACACCGGAATCACAAAACTATGCCTCCAGATAACCCGCCCAAAATGGCTCTAATCCCAATTATTCCCCCAACACTCACAGGCCCACTAAACACAACCCTAGAGGTATCATCGAAAACAACCTTAGACAAGTTCCCCTCATTCAGGAACCCAATACATCCCACATCACGCCCCGTCTTAAGTGTTTACTACTAAATTGTAGATCGGCCTCAAGACATGCAGCCGACATAGCTGACCTCATTCTCACACAAGAACCGGATTTGCTAATTTTAACCGAAACTTGGTTAAAGGAATCCTCTACACCCATCATTGACATACTCGTACCCCCAAACTATGACATCATCAGACTGGATAGAATTGTTAAGACAGGGGGTGGTATTGCTTGCATACACCGGAATAATCTCTCAGTAAACAGATCCCAATCTCCTGTATTCCCTTCTTGTGAATACATATGCCTCGACATCACTAGCAATGGCAAACCAGTATGCTCTCTACACACCTTCTATCATCCACCAGGTGATAACCTCACCTTTACCTAACATTTCATGGACATATTCTCTACTAATGCCGGACATCAAAATACCCAAATATTTCTCGGAGACCTTAATCTCCACTGGAATGACCCCAATGATGCAGTGGTCAATAGTCTCAAAAACTTCCTCTCTGACCTCGACCTCACCCAAATTTGCAACAGCTCTACACACGATAAAGGATCAATCCTTGATTTAGTAATCTCTAAAGTTGATTCCATCCAGCTAGATACGATCCATCCATGTGATTGGTCTGATCATCATATTATCACCTTCTTCATTAATGAAACAGTGAAACTTAATTCGACTCAACCCACAAGACCTAAAGTATGGAAGAGGGATTTGAAAAACATTGATCCTAACATAATCACAACTTCCAGCTCCAACTTACTTCTTCCCCCTGAAGGGATATCCGATGTTCATGATCTCACCAACCACTACTTCAATTCCATGAACATGATACTAAATGAGGTAGCCCCCCTTCAACTAAAGAGTCTCCACCAAAGACTCTAAGCCTTGGTACGATGGAAGACTCAACAAGGACAGACGATCCCTAAGAATAACGGAACGCAGATGGAGATCAGCTCCATCCAACAATCTCCTCAAGATACTAAGAAAGAAGAGAAACGCATACTACAGAAAGATCAAGTGCACTAAAGCAGACTTCTTCAGCCACCAATTAGACCAGGCCAAAAATCGTCCCCAAAAACTTTTCGAGCTAATCAAAACTCAATCTAAGGATGCACCTCACCGCCCCCAAGATAACTTAGGCCCACGACCCAACTGTGAAGAATTTGCTGACTTCACTCGGAAGACCGATAGCATAAAGAAGGACCTTCTCAACGATCTAATCACACACACTGTCTCACATACGAACCCCTCACCATCCCTTCTAAATGCCCCACATCGAAATTCATCAAAGTTCGACCTAAAAAATAATGCATCTTGGTCATCCTTCAATACCTACAATGAAGAATCTATTCTCAAAATGCTTATTGCCCTGAACCCTGCCAATCACTTCACTGACCCTCTCCCAGCAAACTTCATAAAAGTCTTCACCCCGTTGCTGCTGCCTCTCTGGACCAAGATCATAAATAACTCTCTACGCCAAGGATGCATCCCTGACACCCTCAAAGCCGGGCAGGTATCCCCCATTCTAAAGAAACCTACGGCTGACCCTGCGGACTTAAACAATTACCGCCCTATATCCAACATCCCTACCCTGGCCAAACTCTTAGAAAAATGTGTACACCTCCAGCTGGTAAGACATATAGACCATTTCAACCTACTCAACAAATACCAATCAGGTTTCCGTGCAGGTCACAGCACTGAATCAGCCATGAACCATATCATTGACGATGCTCTACAAATCCTAGATCAGAACGGAGCCTGCTTACTCATCTTGCTAGACCTTTCCTCGGCCTTTGATACCGTCAAACACGATAACCTGATAGACCTTCTGCAACACAGAATGGGATTATCTGGATCAATTCTAAACTGGTTCACTTTGTTCCTCCAAAACAGATCGCAACGATTCAAGGTCAACCACCCCCTGTCCAAACCCGTCCCAGTCACTTTAGGAGTCCCACAAGGATCTTCTCTATCTCCGACACTGTTCAATCTATTCATGGAACCACTCACTGAAATTCTCTACTCGTCTAACGTTCAATATCACATGTATGCTGACGACACACAACTATACCTTAAGATCCATACCCTAGAAGACATCAAATCGCTCAACACAACTCTCTGAAAAACTCAGACCTGGCTGGCAGAAAACCATCTAAAATTGAACGCCCTCAAAACCGAATTCCTCCTAATCGCTCCTCCTGCCCAAGTACCCATAATGCAAGACTGGATCAAACACCTTACAGCACTCAACTGCCAACCTCTCATCGTTGACTCAGCGAAATCGCTGGGAATAACGTTGGACAGAAACCTCAAAATGCAGAAACACATCAGCAACGCAACAAAGGGAGCAAACTTTCAGATAAATACTTTGAGAAAGCTGAAACCTTTCCTGCCTGAAAAGGACTTCAAGCTGGCAGTACAAGCTCTAGTCATCCCAAGGGTGGAATACGGGAGTGTCTCTCTCTGCGGCCTGCCCAGAGCTGCAACGGCCCCTCTAAGAGCCTCAATCAACGCCGCAGCGAGACTTATCACTGGCTCCAAAAGAAGCTCCCACATATCCCCTGACCTAAAATCCCTTAATTGGCTACCTTTTGAAACCAGAATTCATCTGAAAATAGCATGTATGACACATAAAGCCATTCATCACAACGCACCCAGCTATCTGGCACAGAAACTGGCGCCCTCATGTGGGATCAGATCTTCAAGAAGTGCTAAAAACCTTTTACTGAAACCGCAAAGATTCAACAAGAAGAAAACATACAACCGAACCTTTTCAGGGATGGCACCCAGAATTTGGAATGCTCTGCCCCCAGAAACTAGACTTAATACCTCTACTGCATCTTTCAAAAAGAAGTGAAATCGCTTCTCATGGCTAAATTCACTTGAGCATGGACTACTGTTACTATGAGACCCAACTTATGTTCTACATGGAACTTTATAGTGTTTACTGTCCATCCATGTATCCTAGATATTGTATCTATATTATGCTTGATATACATGGAACGTTTTGTTATGCACCATATACCTATGTATCTACGATAGGGTGTTTACACTATCATTGACCAGCATGAAACGTTATGTTATTTACCTTGTACCTATGTATCTAAGACACTTACCTTGTAAAGCGCTCTGATACCCGCAAGGGTCTTGTTCGCGCTATATAAAACTTTCAAAATAAATAAATAAAAAATAAATAAGAGGTAAAGGTTCCACACCACGCACTTCCCCTGCAACAAACAAACAGTGACTTGCCTCCTCTTCCCCCGATCATTTCACACCTGTCGGGGGACGTCACTCTCAATTCCTCCCCGTCTGGCATACAATAACTTCAGACAGATGGGTCCTAGGAATTATCCAATCTGATTATTGCCTGGAGCTTACCAACAATCCCCCAAACATTTCACACAAAATGTCACCAGAGCATCTACACCTCCTCAAACAGGAGGTTCACTCTCGTCTGCAAAAGGGAGCTATAGAGCCCATGCCATTACAATATCAAGGGTCCGGCATGTACTCCCTACATTTTCTCATACCCAAAAAGGACGGCTCTCTCAGGCCTATACTGGACCTCAGAGCTAAATCAATATATTCACTCAGATCACTTTCACATGGTGACAACAAGTGCTCCCACTCCTACAGCAAGGCGACTTTATGTCTACGCTAGACTTAAAGGGCGCATACTTCCATATTCCAATACATCCCGCTCATCGCAAGTATCTCAGGTTTGTGGTAGTGGGACAACATTACCAGTTCAAAGTGCTTCCATTCGGAGTCACCACTGCTCCCAGAGTATTCACCAAATGCCTGGCAGTAGTCGCTGCTCACCTGCGAAGACAACATATTCATGTCTTACCATACTTGGACGATTGGCTCATCAAAGTCAGTTCTCACACAAAGTGTCTCCAACACACTCAGATAACAGTGCAATTACTGCACGATCCGGGGTTCACAGTAAACGTGTTAAAGTCACATCTCCAACCCTCCAACACGCAAACATACTTGGGAGCCACTCTCAATACTCAAAAAGCTCTAGCCTGTCCCAATGCAGCCAGGATCGGCAATATTCAGGCTCTAGTTTCACAGTTTTAGCCCAACCAGTCATTACCAGCTCGGGTATTTATGCAGCTACTAGGAATGATGGCATCTTGCATCATGATAGTTCCCCATGCGAGACTTCAAATGCGTTCCCAACAGGAATGTTTAGCACGTCAGTGGAATCCATCTCGGGTTCAATTGTCAGATCTAGTGTTGGTAGACGGCCGCACCCATTGCTCTCTGCAGTGGTGGAATCCACAAAATCTATCCAAGGGCGGCCCTTCATCGACCCAGTTCCACAGACTGTGCTAACAGCAGACGCATCGCTCTCTGGTTGGGGAGCTCATCTCCAAACTCACACAATTCAAGGTTTGTGGAGTCAAAAGCAAAAGAAACTTCACATAAATCATCTAGAGCTCCTAGCAGTATTTCTAGCGCTCAAAGCCTTCCAGACTCACCATACAGGCAAAGATGTCCTGATACGCACCGACAACATGACAGCCATGTATTGCATACAGAAACGGGACACACACACACTGTCAAGCCTTGCACAAGCCATTTGTGAGTGGGCCATACATCACAAGATTTACCTCCTAGCAGAACACCTCCCAGAAGTAAACAATCACATCGCATATCTTCTCAGCAGGCAGACACAACAGATTCACGAGTGGGAACTTCACCCTCAAGTTCTCCTCCCGTTCTTTCAAATGTGGGGTTTTCCACAGATAGATCTGTTCTCCACACACCAAAATGCCCAAACTTCGCCTCCAGGTATCCACACCCATTGTCCAAAGGCAATGCACTATGGATGAACTGGTCAGGGATATTTGCCTATGCTTTTCCACCTCTCCCACTCATTCCACTCGTGGTTCGGAAGCTCAGGCAAACATCCCTCACACTGATCCTAGTAGCTCCCACATGGGCTCATCAGCCTTGGTTCACTGCCCTGTTGGAGCTTTCAGTAGTTCCTCATCAAAAACTACGTCTCACTCCCAGTCTTCTCACGCAGAGCCATGGAGAGATAAGACATCCAGATCCCAAAGATCTCATCCTAGCGATCTGGCTCCTGAAATCATAGTTTGGCTATCTCAACCTGCTACCGGACTGTATGAATATCATTAAAGAGGCCAGAAGACCTACTACAAGGGCTTGCTACGCAGCTAATTGGAAGCGGTTTGTTATCTATTGTAATAACAACCATATCAACCCGCTAGATGCTTCCATTCAAAATATTATTTGTTATTTACTACACCAACAGCAGTCCGGATTAGCTTGCACATCCATACGCTTACATCTCGCTGCAATAGCTGCATACCTACAAAATAGACAGCATCTGTCCCTTTTCAGAGTACCTGTTATCAAGGCTTTTATAGAAGGACTCAAAAGAGTTATCCCACCAAGACTTCCACCTGCTCCAGCGTGGAATCTTAACATTGTCCTTACCAGATTAATGGGTCCACCTTTCGAGCCATTGCATAAATGTGAACTGCAATTTCTTACTTGGAAAGTTGCTTTCCTCTTCGCTATTGCATCACTGAGGAGAGTGGGTGAGCTTTAGGCACTAACCATAGAGGAACCATTTTGTCAAGTCCACCAAAACAAAGTGGTTCTTCACACTAACCCCAAATTCCTACCCAAAGTGGTATCTGCCTTTCACATCAATCAATCTGTTCAGTTGCCTGTGTTCTTTCCTCAACTAGATTCAGTGGCAGAACGAGCTCTACACACGTTAGATGTTAAACGGGCATTATTGTATTACATGGAAAGGACAAAACCATTTAGGAAAACTAAACAACTCTTTATAGCTTTTGCTCCACCACACAAAGGCAATCTTATTTCTAAATCAGGAATTGCTCGGTGGATAGTTAAATGTATTCAAACATGCTATGCAAAAGCAAAAAGGACTTTACTAATACCCCCTAGAGCGCGTTCCACCTGCAAACTAGGGGCTATTATGGCTTTCTTAGGAAACATCCCCATTGCTGACATCTGTAAAGCTGCAACATGGTCTACACCATACACATTCACCCAGCACTATTGTGTAGATGTGTTAGCGACACAACAAGCTAATGTAGGCCAGGCAGTACTTAGAACACTCTTTCAAACAACTGCAACAGCTACAGGTTAGCCACCGCTTTGAGAGAATACTTCTGTATAGTCTATGCAAAGCATGTGATCTACAGCTCACATGCCTTGAACGAATAATGTTAATTACCCAGTAAGCATCTGTTCTTGGCATGTAGAGCTGTAGATTCACATGCGCCCACCCGCCTCCCCGGGTACCTATTTTGTAAGAGTTTTATACAGCGCGAACTAGACCCGAGACATCGGGTATCGGAGCGCTTTACATGAGCACCAGTTTCGTTACAGATGGACACATTCATTTTTTTTTGTTAGGCACGGGGATTAAGTGATTTTCCCCCAATCACAGGATGTTGAGCATCATTGCCGAGACTCGAACCCGGTTCCCCAGCTATGAGGTCGCCCGCTCTAGCCGCAAGGCTACATCCTCTCCCTGTTGCAGTTCTCTCTTATTAACATATACATACGCATGGACATCTCTATTCTACTCTTACTAACTCCATTCTCACCCTCTGTGGGAAAACAATCTAACAATGGAGTTGATGCCCATGCGCACTATCAACGAAAGGAGGAGTCACCTACCTCGTGACTGGAAAGACTTCTTCGAAGGAAAAACAAAGTGCAAACATCCGGACCCAACACTAGATGGCAGGAGTATGCAAAGCATGTGAATCTACAGCTCTACATGCCAAGAACAGATGCTTACTGGGTAAGTAACATTATCCTTACTGCATTTTCCGGTCAGTAAAACGAAGGCAAACAAAGCTTTGGTTCTGCTCTGCAGCCTGTGCTTTGCCACAAGCTATGTGTGCCGCTGTGTGTGCAGCTGTGTATGCTGCACAAATAGCGTTTAGTTAAGAAATGGGAGCCTTTGTGCTAGAGTTGGTAATTATGACATCACTACACTCGGAGCGTGCTTTAAAATATAGCTTTCACCGATGCCTTGCAGTATCATAATTGAACTGCAAGTAATATGGGTTATAGTCCCTTAAGCCCATTGTCGACCTCGACCTCAGAGTCAAATAAGTGAAATGTGAACAGGCCTCTCCAGGTCTGTAAAGCTGTATTGTTACACTTTTTCTGAGCAAGTGTACTGACTAGAATAGCGCATACATCATCCCCTTTGGTATCGCTTTGTTCGCCCTAAGTTGGCAGGGTATGCCCAGACGTGGGTCCCTTGCTCACTTTGCCACTGGATTCAAGATAGCCTGGCTGATGAGGGTTTTGAACCCGAAACCGGTCCCAGGATGCTTGTTTCCGGTCCAGGGAAGACATGGCTTGGCAGTTCGGGCTGGACTGTTCCCATGAGGCACAGGGTCAGACTGATTTGCATATGGCCATGTCTGAACTGGGGTGGTGGAGTGAGCTAAAGAATGATGATGGATTAAACCCAGATCAGTTGACTGGGGGTGAGTGTTTGATTTGCTCTAACGCTCCGTCCATCATCCCCTTTGGTATCGCTTTGTTCGCCCTAAGTTGGCAGGGTATGCCCAGACGTGGGTCCCTTGCTCACTTTGCCACTGGATTCAAGATAGCCTGGCTGATGAGGGTTTTGAACCCGAAACCGGTCCCAGGATGCTTGTTTCCGGTCCAGGGAAGACATGGCTTGGCAGTTCGGGCTGGACTGTTCCCATGAGGCACAGGGTCAGACTGATTTGCATATGGCCATGTCTGAACTGGGGTGGTGGAGTGAGCTAAAGAATGATGATGGATTAAACCCAGATCAGTTGACTGGGGGTGAGTGTTTGAATTGCTCTAACGCTCCGTCCATCATCCCCTTTGGTATCGCTTTGTTCGCCCTAAGTTGGCAGGGTATGCCCAGACGTGGGTCCCTTGCTCACTTTGCCACTGGATTCAAGATAGCCTGGCTGATGAGGGTTTTGAACCCGAAACCGGTCCCAGGATGCTTGTTTCCGGTCCAGGGAAGACATGGCTTGGCAGTTCGGGCTGGACTGTTCCCATGAGGCACAGGGTCAGACTGATTTGCATATGGCCATGTCTGAACTGGGGTGGTGGAGTGAGCTAAAGAATGATGATGGATTAAACCCAGATCAGTTGACTGGGGGTGAGTGTTTGAATTGCTCTAACGCTCCGTCCATCATCCCCTTTGGTATCGCTTTGTTCGCCCTAAGTTGGCAGGGTATGCCCAGACGTGGGTCCCTTGCTCACTTTGCCACTGGACTCAAGATAGCCTGGCTGATGAGGGTTTTGAACCCGAAACCGGTCCCAGGATGCTTGTTTCCGGTCCAGGGAAGACATGGCTTGGCAGTTCGGGCTGGACTGTTCCCATGAGGCACAGGGTCAGACTGATTTGCATATGGTCATGTCTGAACTGGGGTGGTGGAGTGAGCTAAAGAATGATGATGGATTAAACCCAGATCAGTTGACTGGGGGTGAGTGTTTGAATTGCTCTAACGCTCCGTCCATCATCCCCTTTGGTATCGCTTTGTTCGCCCTAAGTTGGCAGGGTATGCCCAGACGTGGGTCCCTTGCTCACTTTGCCACTGGATTCAAGATAGCCTGGCTGATGAGGGTTTTGAACCCAAAACCGGTCCCAGGATGCTTGTTTCCGGTCCAGGGAAGACATGGCTTGGCAGTTCGGGCTGGACTGTTCCCATGAGGCACAGGGTCAGACTGATTTGCATATGGCCATGTCTGAACTGGGGTGGTGGAGTGAGCTAAAGAATGATGATGGATTAAACCCAGATCAGTTGACTGGGGGTGAGTGTTTGATTTGCTCTAACGCTCCGTCCATCGTCCCCTTTGGTATAGAGTTGGTAATTATGACATCACTACACTCGGAGCGTGCTTTAAAATATAGCTTTCACCGATGCCTTGCAGTATCATAATTGAACTGCAAGTAATATGGGTTATAGTCCCTTAAGCCCATTGTCGACTTCGACCTCAGAGTCAAATAAGTGAAATGTGAACAGGCCTCTCCAGGTCTGTAAAGCTGTATTGTTACACTTTTTCTGAGCAAGTGTACTGACTAGAATAGCGCATACTGCAAGAGTTGTGCTTCACAGTACTGTAGATAACAAGTTATCAACCAGGGGTTGATTGCTCCAGCTAGACATCTGACACCATTCTATATCGGTAGCAGGTTCTTTATTCTTTAACCTACCCTGCTATCCTATTACATCTTTACACTGTTAAAAGTCACACAATGTTGCTCATCTGTGAGCACTTTTTATAGGACAATTTTATTTGTGAAGTTTGTGTTTCATCCTGCCACAATATAGCATTTCCATGGTGTAAAAGTAACGAGTGATGTTATTATATAATTTCTATTATTGACTGAACTCCAAGGGCCGAACCTAGTTGCCAGGACTTTATCCTGATACTTTCAGGTTGCACACAGACCTGGTACTTTAAATTGTGCAATTATCGCAAAAGCGGTAGCAATGTTTCACCAATGCATTTACCAGTTTATTTGTTTTGTGTTAAGCAGTTTTACTCATAACAGGAATAAAAAGAAGGGCTGACACTCCTAGCCTCAAGGTATCCTCTTACTACTGAACAGTCACAGAACTCTCATATTAACTGTGCCTAAGATGGAAAACAGCTAGTCTGTCAGAAGACAGCACCTCTGAATTGGCTGCCATGCTGGGAGAGGATAGTGTTACAGGTTTCTTATAACGTGCTAAAATGCGACTTATTTTGTTTAGGTTTTAAATTGTATTTGTATCACTCATTGCTTCTTTTATGCTCCAAAAGCACACCGTGTGGCAGACTGAGGTTAAGATGAAATATGTTACCATAGTTACTTACCTCTCAGAGACCGGTGTACCATTCGTGTCACAACTGGTGTACAATGCAATGATTGTCCACAAGATATACTGTGGGTTCCTCAGCTACAGCTTGTCGCTTCATGACTGCCCCTGGTTTATTCTTATGTTGCTTCAATTTACTTGTTGTTTTAGTTTGCGTTCATTCTTTATTGCTGATAGTTGTGTCATTGTCACTAAACACAAGCAGCTCGACCCCATAACAGGTAAGCAGCAATTACAGGTTGAATAATGGATGTTTTAACCAATTAATTAAACTACGGCTAAATTGCCACTCCATAGCCACATGGCTAAAAGACAATACCATTGACCATGCCAATACATCTTGGTTTGCTGAGGCCCATTGGTTTTGCCAGTGCTTGTTAAAATCTGGGTGCACTGGTGCATCACAGCCACTCATTCCCTGCCGTTTGTTCTCAATCCATGTCTTAATCGCTTTCTTCATTTTACATGTTACAAGCGCTACTCATTTCTACAGGAGATTGATTTGATAGAGCATTATATTATAATTCAAGCGAGCTTGCTCTCAAGTAGGCTTGTGGCATGTTAATGGGTATGGCAACACCTTTGCCGCCACATGAATCTTAACATTGGTTTAGGCTTTCTACTGAGGGAAAATGGCAACTGTGAATTAGCACTGTTTGCATTTCCCCTCTAGATACACCAGTTTAAATGACGTCAAATTATGGTTTTACAAACTGTTCAACAGTCTGAACTTGGCTCTTTGTGGAAAGGCTGTGCAGCTTCATTTTAATACGTTCCCTCTTGCAAAACAATCAGCAATGTGACCTATCTGGAAATATGACCCTGCTTGTGCCTTGAGATACTGTGCCTGGAACACAGTTCATACCTCTAATGTTGTAAGATTCCCTCGTGAGGAGGATAGGACACTTGATGATCAGATGTGTGCTGTTAGGCTGCTCGCCAAGAAAAATCCCACTGAACCCTCACTATCCTCCAAATGCAAACCTTTGAAAGGTTTTCGGTGTATTTATATTGCGATTGCTCTGTAATGCGTGCCTATGTGATGTATAAGCTTGACCGACAGCAGTAAACGCTTATTAAAAAATGGTTTCTGCAGTATGGAGAAAATTTGCTATATTCTGTTGCCTGCTCATCTGTAAAAGGTACCCTCAGATAGTGAAAGAGATAAAAATATGTCTTTTTCCACTCTCCTCTTTAAACATGCACCCAATTATTTGCATTACTGTTTTCTGTAGCTGCTCTGTTTATCTTGAGCCTCAGCTGCCTCCAAAACAACAACGCGACAGGAATATATTTATATTCTCTGCATTTCTGTTTTTTTTTTGGGGGGGGGGGTTAAGTTCCTACCACCAAACGCAACTCATTACCACCACATACAAATGCTGACATAATTCTGTTGGTAAATTCATTTCCCCAGCTCCTGCTGTTGTGAACATTTAGTTCAGGTTCACATGCCTGGATTCGCGTTGATTCAACAGCTGGTTGTTCTCTGGGGTCTGAGTCATTACAGAAACGGGGTGTCTGCCCCCATGTTTATATATCTTTTGCTTGCCTCTTTGCTAGAGACTGGCCTTGTCTGTATTTCTGGTTGCAGTTCACCAAATGTCACCTGTTAATAAGTAAATCACTCGACACAGACCGGCAGTTTAACTCGCACCCGCTTGTAGAGACACGGAATACTCTCCGTACCTTCAGAAGTTTGCAGCACGTTTTCAATAGCATGAATAATCTACAGGATTAGGCCTGTCACGACCTCAGCATTCTGCTGAAGCTAATACGAAGATTGCATTACTCCTTGCAAGACATCACTTGAGTTCAGAAATTTTCTTTTTTATATTGGATACATCGTGACTAGCCGGGTTGGAATTTTCACCGGCAGAGCATTCGTACCAGGATTCATATTACTTGTCTCAAGCCCTGAGGAAGTCGCGGGTTAACTCCCACTGGCGACGAAACCCGTGTTGGCTGGTTTTCGTGTGTTCCATTGAGCAATAAAACAAGAATGAATACACTGGAGATTGAACATTGAGACTTTTTTCATAATTTTAATACCATTAGTGGTTCAACACCTGGTTCATGTGTGCCTGGGACTTATATTGTATTGTTACTGTAAACTATGATGCTTTTCTTTGTTCATTCAAATCTTCCCCTTTACTCTTCATTAGAAAATGAAAAATAGTGTTTCGTTCTACTTGCATATGAAACTTTCTGTTCGTTTGATATGTAAGTTGTCCCAAATGTACTATTAAACAGGCTCCATTTGGATATTTTGCAGGCGCTGTGTGATCATTTGATGGATTTCTTGGCTGATCGTGGTGTAGACAACACTTTTGCTGATGAGTTGATTGAGTTGGAACATCAGGAGTGACTGTATAGGGCCTGTTGGTGAATGAGTGGATGTGTGTGTGTAGATCTTGGAATTACTGAATAGGTGTGTTGTAATTGGTATCGGGATGTCCATTCTTTTGAAAATGTTAGTTTGTATTTTTGAGTGTGTGTATCAAAGGTTTAGGGTGAGAGGAGGTCTGCCACTCTAACACAAGGATGATGTCATCAGTGATGTCATCAGTGATGTCATTTGAGATGTCATCAGTGATGTCAACTGAGGAAGGTTGTGACTGATCTTTCAGATAGAACATTGTTTTGTGTAAGCTGCAATCTTCCTCTGAAAGGTGTGCTGGAAGATGTCTGCGGCATATAAAAGAAGCCCTATATCAAAAAGGCTAGGACTGACTGGTCAAAAAAGCAGCTGACTCGTGCAAATCCAGCATTCTGGATTTCTGTTTAATTCCATTACCCATCTGTAGGATTGTTAGGCATTAAACAATGCTTAGCGAACTTCCTGGTGAACAATGCATTGGTCGTGAGTGAGTTTTGGCTATCGTGAAGAAAATAGCGTGTCACTAGGTACATTTTATGTATAGGATTAATACCTTGAGGTAATGCCCATTCTTTAATGGTGTCATGGAAATTGGACTTACATTTCTCAATGTGATTAAGTGTATGGCCCTTTTCTTTCCTTCAATTGTGTCCTGTTTAAAATGTCTGCTCTTGTATTGCAAACTTCGACCTCAGCACTTTGTTTTGTACAATAGAAAAGTGGATGACAACGAAAATGTTAAAAAAAAAAAATCTAATTAACACATGTTGTTTCTCGTTGACCACGTGGTTCTTGGCAGAATGTATTGACGTTCACGATGTTAAATATATGCTTTCCAGTTCGTTTTATATTGCACTGTGAATCGAAGAACATTAAACTAGCAAATAGGCACGGGAGAAAGTTTGTGCGACTGCCGTCAAGAATTAGACACTTCATTTAAGATTCATTATTAAATTAGTTCTCGTGCAATTTTGTATTTTAACAATGTCTGTATAGATGCGGGTGATCTTGAGCATTATTGTTAAGAAATGTACCATGAAACTCAAAACCAGGTATTTTCTCTTCCCCCAGAGTACTAATGTTACTACCTTTTATTTAGCACTACATAAGAAATGTAAGTGCAGTTGAGTCGTGCACAGTGGAATTTGCTTCAATGAATGGACCAGAAACAGATGAAACAAGCATTTGCAATGCAATAGGTCTCGAATTTACGCGAGTTTGAGCTATTGGTGTTGTAAATGACAATGCCTTTTATTTATGTTTTGGTTTTTAAAACATAAATAAAACGAATTGTCATTTACAATGCCAATAGCTTAAACTCTCGCAAATGCGAGACCTATTGCATTGCAAATGCTTGACCCTTCTGCAGTAAGAGAAACATATTAAAGAAATTAGTGCTTACAGACTAAAGAAGTCGTACCTTGTAACAACCAAAGTAAAAGGGCTAGTCCTCCTGGGATGTTACAAATGAAGACAAGGCGGTACTAAAGAGGGTCTAACAAGCCTCATAATGAATCAGACGCCAGCATTTACGAAGAATAATGACACAAGCAAATGACAAATATGGGCAGAGAGTGGGCGGGGCTTCAAGTACATACTCCAATACAGCATGACTCGCAGAGTAGCGTGACCTAAAAATCAAGAGAACAACATGGCGATGGTGCAAGTTATGAAGTGTTGTGTGCATTGCTAATTATAATTGGGCAACTTCAGTGATTTGGGGGGATAGAGCCAGAACCATAACTTTTAAGTATGTTTTCTTCAGAGAATATGGGACACTGGGCCATACTGCAGTACATGTATTCTTCAGAGTGCTGAAGCAAACCCGTGCCTGCACTTCAGACAGCCCGCTGTGAAAGGCAGACCGACTCTTTGAAGCTGCTGGTCTGCCTTTAACTACAGGAGAAGACTTGGCCTTGCGTTGGATCTCCTTGCAGGTGGGTGCAGATGATATGGGGGGGTTCCACCATCCCCTCCTTTCCATAGGGCGCCCTCGGGCGGGGATGCACAAACTGTGCTCCACTTGTATGTGGCCACAGTTAGTGCACCTACCGACAGCCTCTGCACCCGCATCTGTAATACGGTGCTGGTGCAAAGGTTTCACCCATGCAAATGAGGACACAGCCCTCTGGGGTCATGCTGGCACAATCTTTACTATAGAAGGGGCCATGGAAGCATGTGAACCCCTTCCATAATTCCTTAGAGCCTATTGGTGGGGTGGGTGAAAACAGACACACACTGCACTTCTGCACCTGGGGCACTTTGTATAATACGGCCACAGTTTATTCGTTTTCTTCCATATATGGGCAAAAGTCTAAACATTAAAATTAGGCACTTACACATTTTTTTTTAATTGAGTCAGATTCATCAAATAGGGCCAATGTTATCAGAGATCCAACAAGCGCCCTTTTATTGGACATTGCAGGTCAACCAAAACTGCTGATTCGCTCTCATCAGCAATAGTGACTCTACACCAGTAGTGATATGTTTACTGTTTGATTAATTAAAGTGGTATTAGAATAGGTTATGGTCAAATTTTGGCCTATCTCGCTGCTCCGACAGCTTTTTGTTCACGATAAGTTTAGCAAACTATCTAGATATCTTAAATCCAACAATCTTTTGCACAAAGTCCACTTGGGTTTAGAGAAGGCCCTCTCTACTGAGACAGCGATGGCTAAAGCAACTTAGGACATTTAAGACATCATGGATTGGGGCAGCGGTAGCTCGGATTCTCTAAGATCTGTCAGCAGCGTTTCACACCGTCTCCCACTCCTTAGAGAGACTGGAATCACCTGGCCTGGGGAGGCACGGTGCTCGCTTGGTTCTCTGCTTTCTTGGAAGCAGAAATGCAAGCAGCGGCACTAGCGAACTTTAGATCAACCCCTGAGACAACTACTAGAAGGGTTCCACAGGGATCAGTCCTGAGCTCGTATTTTCAATTTTCACTTAGCCACCTTGGCGAGCCTGATTGAATCTTTTGCCATCACCTTCTATTCTTATGCCGATTACACACATATGAATACGAGGCTTGAGGAATATCCATGGCAGATGTCAAGTGATGTCAGGAATGGTTTTCTGGGGCTGCAGAATGGATGAGTGCAAAGTCTTTGGTGCTGAACATAGCAAGGACTGAGATCGTGGTCTTGGAGTCAGGAGCCTCTTGCTCACAAGAATAGTGTCTGGAGTTATTTGGAGCCTTCGCAACTCCATCCCATCATGCCGGGAACTTGGTAATCTGGCTGGAATCAGATGTATCCTTCAAGGAGCACATTAAAATCAGAGCAAATCCGGCATTAGGCTTCTGAACTCACCAGGAAGATTCTCTCATTTATACCGACCTCATCGATGAAGGACCTGGTTCAGGCCCTGATCTCGTCTAGAATGGATCCCCACAACTCGCCATACGCGGGGTGCCAAAACACCTTTGGCATAGTCTGCAGCTGCTACAAAACGATGCCGCTAGGCTGGTCTTAGGCCTAAAGAAATCTATACCAAACTCTAACAAATTGCCAAACCAGCACTGGCTCCCCACTTCGAAGAGGTGTCAATTTAAAGAGGTCTCCCTGTGTCATGAATCCCTTTATGACCAGGGCGAGCTCTCGTACATGGCCTCAGAGTTTCTTTGGTACCAGCCAGCGAAGAGCTGAGATCCCGCTATGCCTACCGGGTAAAAATTCTCAAGTTCACGAATGGTAGAATAGGGGATCGCTCTATGGCTTTCCACTAGCATTGCCCCCCAGAAAATTTCATCCATTTCAGAAAACAACTCAAGACTTTTTAGTTTGTAAATAACATCTAGGAATTCAGTCTCTGTGCTCGAAGGGGTAAGTTCCAGCTACCTATCTTATTCATATGCTGACATGCTAGTGCCAAGACACTTTGTTCCCAAAGAAGCTGTTTAGCGCTATACAAATGGTCTTTTCATTCATTCATTTATTTATTCAATATTCACAAATCAATAGCAATTAAAGACTATAAAATGAATTCAAAAACAGGATTACTATAAAGTGCATTGGTATAAAGAGGTTAGATACATACACCTTAATAAAACCATTGAACATAATTAAAAGTTTAAAGGAATCATTGTAATATGAATGATCGCGGACTAAGAAACAAAACTCCAATCCAACGAGATCTGTGCAGCGCCATGTACACACAAGATTTATTCCCCAACGCAATTCATAACAGGGGAGGAACCTTATCTGATGTTTTATATTTGACTACAAGCTGTTGATAAGCTATTTATATTTTTTCCAACTTGGTTTGGACCAGGTTCATAAATTTAACAAGGTTATTTATAAACAAGCCATTTCTGATATTGAAACAACCTCATGGCCATGCTTTAGAAGTTTTATGGCCAAGTCTTTTGACTACTGGAATTAGAAGCCCCCTGTGCTGTGGGGGGAAGAAGATAACCTGAGGTAAGCTTTATTTGTGGGAGTCATAAACCCAGCATGCTGGGGGGCCTCTCTTCCGCTTCCACACCTGTTTGACGCCACCTGCTGACTTTGACCTGTCTGATTTCTAGTCATTGTGTAGTTATGGTTAAGCTGCTTATGTTTTATGTCTCACGACTGCTCATTTGACAAATTAGCAGAAAACTTTCCAAAAATGTACACATGCCCCTAGGATTGATCCTGTGAAGTTTGTGCAGATTCCATGCAGGGGTCTCCAAGGTCCAGGCAAGTGGTCCATGCACAGGACCTGCAAGCCCTCGGACCCGGGGCAGTGGTCATTAAGTGTCGCCTGTTGCACTCTGATTACTGCCCCAGGCTGTGCACAGCAGGTACTGGGGTATGAAACAGGTGATCTTTAGGGAGCTGTGAAAATATTTCAACAGAAACCAAAATAATAATCACTAAAACATTTTGTTGAGGACAGCTAATATTGATGCTAAGCCTAGCTACTAATTAACATGAATTTAAAAAAAACCTTCAAAGTTTCCTGGAGAAGCTTCATTTGAAGGGGTGTTATAATTTGATCCATAAAATATAAAAACTTAAATTCCCTAGTTATGGTTCCGTGCGCAAGACCGCTCAATGCACTGCTTATGCACTCAAACATGACGTCACTGATGACAGTTGAAATTACATTGATGGTGGCAGCTCAAAGGGAACAACCACACACAAGCACCCTTTAGCCTTGCCTTACGCCTGCCACCGCTGCCCTCGTGCCCACTAGAACCAGCATGACGCTTGGCTCCGCTCCGTGCCCACTACCCCACTGCACAGGCCCTGCACTGCTACCCCTGCCCGCAGGGCCCACTCCCTGCGACCGCCCCTTCGGTTGCGCCTTGAGTCTGCTGCAAACCCACTTTGTAGTCATGCACTCATGCACTGGTGGCCCTCAACGTTTTGAACAGGTGCAGCACCGAGCCCAGAGTCAGGCCGACACGTGCTGGTGCAAACACTCTTGAAGGTTCTAGGTTTGTAGCTCTACAAGTAGCGCGGACAACTGCAATGGCAACTACTGAATCAACACAAATCTCAGCATTTTTTAAAGTTAACCCATCCCTTTGTTTTGCATCTTTTTCACAATTAACTCCCCATATAACGGTCATGCTTCGTCTTAGAAACATCAATACATTGATTCAAGTCCACAGACCTGCTCAAGGTTTGCTCCACTGACGTCATAAGTAGGACCTGTAATCTGCCCTGCTGCACCGTGGAGCGTAGCTCAGTCGTCAGTAATGCTAGTTTGGAAATTATCTTTAGCGCTGGCACTGGTCACAGGCAATGCAAGAAACAGCCATCACTGTTCTCACACTGCTGTATGCTGCACAAGAAGGTTTGTTTACGCACAATAACTTCAGCACTTTTCATTGACGTCATCTCTGTGGCTGGTTCATCGAGAGATTCATCACAAAACTCTGCAATCAGCGGCTGTCCTCGGTTGAAGCAGCCCTCTTGAGAGGAATATGTACAAATGCTTGTACAAGAGACAGTGCCTTGCGAGAACTTGTCGCTGAGTCCTGATAGAGCGTTGTCAAGCACTTCCTCAAGTGTTCCCTTACTATAGAAAAAGAACGTTCATCCTGACTTTTCTGCTCCTTATTCCGGCACTGATCCCCGATTCCTCACACTGCTTTGCAAACTTGTTGACCAAATCCTCATAACCCTCCGGAATATCTTGGATAAATGTCTGTAGGGTGGCTCTGCATGCTTAGAAGGATGAATGTCCTGCCTGGCCATCTGTAATTACTTACTTAATGTATTAATGGCATTAATGAAAGGTCTCGGCATGGACAGCCGAATAGAACATGAACCTTGCAATGTTTCCAACAAACTTGCTGCTTGAACATGTGTTATTTAACTGCAGGCTGCGGTCCTTCGATCTCTTTCAGAGCAGCCTCAAGTCCCTTAAAACTGTCTCCTGCAGCACTGATGGCCTCGGCTCCACAAGACACCGAGCTTCGGACACTAAATCTACTGCCAGAACTGGTAGTCCAAGGGATTTCAGAATATTTTCGAGGACAGTATGGCGAGTGCCGCTGCCTTCGGTGAAAGCAATTAAGGTCTCAAGGTGTCCAAAGATGGAGAACGCAGCCCTTGTGCACGTCATTCAATCCACTACCACAGGGGTCAAGCTGTGGGCATAGCAGTGCACGGAGGGTACATCTCGCTGGCACCATTCCTTCACGACAGCCTGGGCGCCCTCTCACCGCTGAGGCACCATCTTAGCTTGGGCTATGATTTTAGCTTTCGGAATGCCTACTGCGGGCAGACCCCTGTGCAGTGCAACCATCAAAGACACAGAATCCAGTTTCCAAGTCTGCTGGAGAGAGAGATAAGTGCCTCATGAATTTCTAGGGATTCGTCGCAATATCTGACGAGTACCGCAACTTGTTCATGATGGGAACAGTAAGAAGTCTGGTCTAGCATAATGCTGACCCCGGGCACCTGGTGAATCTGTCCTTTACATAACGAAGTGCATTGCTTCAATAACTTAATTCAGAATGTTTTCCGAGGTATTCGTGATATGGGCATGAGCGAATGGTTTATGATTTCAAAGAACAGTGTCATATTTTGCTAGCATTTCATATAATTCACGGTACATCCTACGGTAGTTTGAGTCCACGGTCGCTCTATGTCCTCTCAGGGGTGCACCAGCCGTTCCTAGGGTCTGAATTATACAGAAAAGGCGTGACATCACAGCAGGGCATGGATACGGCCCCCGCTGCCACAAACCTGCCCATACCATGGCGGTAAGGAGAGGGCAAGTCCTGTAGAGGGCACCCCTACCGCCAACACCATAGAGCCAGAAGTTGGGGGGGCACAAACAGAAATAAAATAAAAACTGTGGACACAAACTCAGCAATGGAAACCATCCCAGTCCAACCGCCCCACTGCCACCAAGCAGTTGCCAGGACCGAGCCATTCTCCCCTTAGCCCTCAAACATAGAGGCGAAACTGCAGCAAGTGGGAACCAGACCACCACTATTATGGCCTCACAAGAGGCCAGCAAGGATCCCAAAGGAGAACGAGAAGAGAGAGAGGCCCGGCACAGCGAGGTCGCAGCCTGAACAGAAACACATCTGCAAGCAGTGCAGCCAGAGTGCCGCACGAAGGTGGTCAGACACTGATTAAAGGCATATTATGGATGCCGTGCCATCGAAACGCCACAGAACCAGAAGGTCCCCGCGAGCCTTACCATGAAATTGCCCGAACTCCAGTGCCCCCAGAGATGAAACAAGCCGCCAGCCCGCGCCCTGCAATAAATAGACAAAACTGAGCGCGGCGCCGCTTCACGGACACCGCGCTCGGTTTCTTTATATATTTCTTAACTTTAACACTGAGCGCGGTGTCCTTGAAGCGGGCGCTGCGCTCAATGCTAAAGTTAAGAAATATATAAAGAAACTGATCGCGGTGTCCGTGAAGCGGCGCCGCGCCCAGTTACAAAGTTAACAAGCCAGCGAGCAAAAGAGACGCCGTGCGGTGCGCGTGCGCATCGGATGTCCGGCCGCTAGCTGGAAGCAGAGAGGAGACGCCATGCGCGTGAACATCACCTGTCCAGGCGCGCACATGGTTTGTCTCCCTTCGCTAGGAAAACCGACAACAATAGTCTCGCCAAGGCGAAGCAGCGCATGCGCTGCGTTCGCTAGGCGAGACCTAAAAAACATCGTCGATGTACCTCATCTACCTAATCACATGTGTTTCATACTCCACCAGATGAGCCAGCCCACACGTAAACACGCATAGCTGGGGGAGAAACAGGCTCCCATCGCCACACCCCTCACTTGCCGGAATACTTCCTTCCCAAACAAGAAGAAATTGTTTTTTAGACACCATCTGATTAATTCTAAAAGCATCTTGTTATGACTGTTCATGTTAATCGGTATTTTTCTTTAAAAATGTTGTACCGTCACCAAGCCATCTTGGTGGTCTATGCTGGTGTACAAGGATGTTATGTCCAAGGTGATGAGGATATAATCGTCCGACCAAGGCACTTCATTCAATTTGGTTAAAAAGTCTCCTGTGTCCTTAATATACGAAGACAGCCTTTAAACATGTTCTTGGAGGAAACAATCCACATATTGGGAAATCTTTTCGAAGAGACCATTCTTTGCCGATATAATGGGTCTACCCGGTATTGGGGAAACTCCTTTAAGGATCTTCGGAATAAAGTATATCACCGACAACCCAGGAAATTCATTATGCAGATATAAAAATTCATCTTTTGAAATAAGGCCCTTGTGTTTCCATTTCATTAGATCTTGTTTAAGTCCTTCCTTGATAGATTTAAAATGTTGAAGATTTGATGTCACATAACATTGGCTGTCGTTAAGTTGTCTGTTAGCCTCTTGTAAGTATTGTTGTTTAGGCCAGAGGACTATGTTCCCTCCTTTATCGGATTTATTGATTATAATTTCATTGTTGTCCCTTAGTTTTTTAAGTCAAAACAAAACCTTTCAGGCATAGAGTGACAAATAAATTATGCAAAAAAAGAAGCAGAGAACTCTGGGTAGTTCTCAAGTTTAGGTGGAAAGCAGCTCCCGTAAGAGCACTCTCAACACCAGCGACGCTCTAAATCTGCTCACCTCAAATGTCTGCTTTTCTATCAAAGTCTTTAAGCATAGGATTAGCACAGTGCTATCCACACCGAGATAGAAAGGGACAAAGTCTTTTGCCATTTCTACAGCAAAGTCTTTAAGCATAGGATTAGCAGAGTGCTATCCTTGCAGAGCTGTAAAATGGCCAAAGCCTTTTACCACTCCAGGCACAGTATTACAGCTTTGGATTGGTAAAATACCATCCAAGCCAACATGAAATGAATAAAAGCAACCCCTGACACGTGTTTCGCTCTCATTAGAGCTCTTCAGAGAGGTATAACTTCGTTCAGACACAAGGGAGCACCCAGTATAAGTCAAAACAAAACCCTTTCAGGCATAGAGTGACGAATAAATTATGCAAAAAAAGAAGCAGAAAACTCTGGGTAGTTGTCAAGTTTAGGTGGAAAGCAGCTCCAGTAATAGCACTCTCAACACCAGCAACACTCTAAATCTGCTCACCTCAAATGTCTGCTTTTCTATCAAAGTCTTTTGGCTAATCCTATGCTTAAAGACTTTGATAGAAAAGCAGACATTTGAGGTGGGATTTTCAGCGATGGGAGTGTAGTACTTATCATTGCTCAGTTGTGGTAAGTACTCAGTGTCTTAATCTCTAGTGGATATGATCACTGTGGCCCCTCCCTTATCAGCTTGCTTGATGGTTATGCTGGAGTCGTCCGCAAGAAATTTGACAGCTGTCAATTCTGCTGATGATAGATTGTGGAAGGGGGTGGGAGTGGTTCCACTTGCTAGCTCCTTGAGTGCAGCTTGATCAAAGGAAAGTACTTCATTGGGTACCATGCTGCTGTTAGGTGTGAAGGTAGAGGCGTTGTGTAACCCAGTGTCATCAAGGGAGGATACCGGTCTGTCCTGGAAGAATGCTTTGAGGCGTATTTTGCGATAAAAGTTGTGGATCTCACAATGATCACAGAACTTATCAAGTTTTGGGGTGGGAACATATCCAAGGCCCTTCTGCAGTACTCTTTTCTCAGGGTCAGTCAGTACCCTGGGGGAGAGATTTACTCTCAGTTTTTCTTCCCCCTGGTCTTGTTCCATCTCTCTACTGAATGTGGTGGTTGTTCCTGCCATTGGGCCACAGTGATCATGTCCACTAGCGATTAAGACACTGAGTGCTTACGACAACTGAGCAATGATAAGTACTACACTCCCATCGCTGAAAATCCCACGACACGACTTTCCACCAAAATCTCCATGATGGTTTTCTCAGCAGAAACAGAAGGATGGATCAGCAAAAAGGAAGCAGATTTCCTTATTACAAAAAATCCCAGGGTACCCTATTTTTACATTTTGCCCACAATCCATAAGGGCACCACCCCTGTCCCAGGAAGACCCATCATTTCAGGTATAGGTTCACTTCTGGAACCATTATCTAGGTTCTGCGACCACTTTCTGCAACCATTAGTGAGAGAGACTCCCTCCTTGCTGCGTGACACCACAGATGTCTTGCGTTTAATAGAGGAGGTTCAGTGTCCGGAGGAGATCAGTTTACTGGTCACTCTGGACGTGGCGGCACTCTACACTAACATTCCGCAACGTGCCACCTTGAATGTCATTGAAGATGTCCTTAACAATGCGGACTGGGACTCCCCAACACCAGTCTCCTTCATAATGGAATGTGCTACGCTGGCCCTCACAGAAAATTTCTTTGAGTTTAAGAACCAACTTTTCCACCAGACCCAGGGCACATCCATGGGCAGTACATTTGCGCCTAGTGTAGCATGCCTGTCCATGGCCGCATTTGAAGAGAGTGTCATCCTCCACCCCTCCAACCCCTACACTGACAATCTTATACTCTGGAGAAGGTTTATTGATGGCATCTTAGTCTTTTGGAAAGGGGATAGGTCGACCTGTGACAAATTCTGTCAATGGATCAATACTCGCAATCCATACTTAAAGTTCACCAACACCATCTCCGAGACCAATGTCCCATTTCTCGACCTTAACATCAGAATCTCAGGAGCTCGACTTAACACCACGTTGTACAAAATGTCAACTAACAGTAACAGTCTCCTGTTGTTTAGTAGCCACCATCCCAGAGCTCTGGTCAATACTCAAACTAGAACCGGACTTCAATCAAATTTTCAATCAGGAACCCATATTCGCGTACACCAGGGGAAAGAACCTGGGTGAAATCATCAAAAAACCCATCAATCAATCACCACAAACATCATACAAAGGAACCATTCCTTGTTGGAACTGTAATAATTGCCACAACGTCATAACAGGTCCTCATATCAGCCATCCCATGAAGGGACACAAAATCAAATTAAGGGTGAACGCCACCTGTGATACATCCAACATGGTTTATATGCTCAAATGTCCTTGTGGAAAAATTTATGTGGGCAAACAGAAAGAAAAATAAAAACACGAATAAATGAGCACAAAAGCAACATAAGAACAAAGCAAATTAAATCAACAGTGGCAGGTCACTTTATAGAAGTGGGACACAACGTTTGCCAATTAAAATTTTGTATTTTGGAAATCATGGAAAGATGTGAAGGAAGAGACAAACATACCAAGTTATTACAACGTGAGAACTATTGGATCCGGAACTTAAACTCGTTAAAACCCCACGGGATGAACGAACGCATAGAGTTTCAATGCTATCTTTAATAACATGACAAGTCTAATGTAACTTCAATTATGTTATTTTTCATTTTTCACATTTAGAATTCACAAGCCATGCTTGTAGTAACCTTTGTTGTATTACAACCTTTGTTGTATTACAATTCTTGTTTTTAACGCCACCGCGCTACACTTTAATTCACTCCTAGCACTGAACCTCCCCTCACTATAGGCACTAATCGTTAATACACCAGTTCAATATGGCCACCATACCTAGTGTCACGATCGAGTCCTACCTTTAGCTTAACTATTCCGCGCAGACACGTTACCGTGCAGTGTTTACTTCCGCAATAAAACGCCAAGAGCACACGCGATTAGAACTAACCACCACGCTAATCTTTAAGGAAGTAACCGCAAGAGTTCGTTTACAAGTAAGTTCATCAGATGCTTAAAGCGCACAGCAACTTTTAACCTAGGCAGACGAATTCGAATCGTCCGCGCACATTTTGAATGTATCGACACTAGTGCACACCAGTAAAGGCATGTATCCCGCAGACAGCCTTCGGTTTACTTCAGAAACGCTTCGCGCACTGCTTTGAGCACATGTGATATAAACGAGCACAAACAAAAGCATGTATTGCGCAACCTCCTGATCACCTTCTCTTCTAGCACGGATTTAATGATAGTCACTATGTTGGTTCACGCGCGGCACCATTATGTTTGTTAAGACCGTGAGGAGAATCCTTTTCACTATTCCGGTCACAGGCACCCCCCACCTCTTGACGTGTTTAATCACTTTCTTGCTGTTTATACCTTGAGGAGAATCCTTGTCACCATTCCAGTCACGGGCACCCCTACCTTTTGACGTGTTTAATCATTTTTATGCTGTGATCATTTTTATGTTGTGGTCCTTCCTGTATAGTGAAACATATTCAATTCAATCTAATTTATAGATCGTCCCCGGATGAAGGCCACCACGGCCGAAATGCATTGGGACAAACAAATGTAAATCGATATAATGCATTCTGGGTAATGCAGTTCAAACGTTTGACTAAGAAGATTTGGTGTTGTGAAACAACAATACAATGAACTTCTGACAAAAACGAAATACTTTGTTTTATTTAAAAATTCTTTGAGAAAATTCAAATAACTGTTGAAACCCATTTCGGAACTTACAAGCCAGTGCCTTCGGGACATACCCCACTGAATGGGGATGCAGCCAGGTTGAATCAGTATACACTCACGTTCAGAGAGTGATACCTTGGAGCACGGCACACCTTTACAAATTCTACACAGACTATAGCTGTGCGCGAATTGTCATTCATACATAGATATATCCCTGTCTGAACAGAGTACGCAGCACGCCACAGAGAACATGGCTTATGAAGAGATATCAAATTTAACCGAACTAAGGGCAGAAACGTTTGCCTTCGCCGAAGATGAAGCAACGAGAATTTACGCATTTATTCAGGAAGAAACCACTGATTTCACCACTAACCGCACAAAGGAGCAAAACATTCGACAACTATTATATTTATCAAAAAAAGAGATAAATCAAAGGTTACACGCAAGCACCATGATAAAATACCATCGAGTGCAAAGAATACCGAGGGGACTGAGAATCCCGCTTAAACCGTCTCTATGTAAAAATGTACAAAAATTCAAGGACCGTTGGTTCGCCATATTGAACAAGTGTTCGCTGGATTTAATTTTGTTAATAATTGAGGAACTATCGAATATACTGGAGGAACTTACAAAGGAAATATCTATTATCAAAACAGAACTGGATAATTCTATGTCAGCAGAAGAGTGGGCAAAAACTGTGGAAGACATTAATAACCAACTACAGCGACATACTCAAGAAGTGAATGAAAGAAAAATTTGCAAATTCCGTAGGGATACGATTGACTATAAGTTAGGGGAGGTGTATACTTGGGCCGATATATAGGCCAAGCGCAGGCAAAATAAACCGTATTCCCAAAACACAGACACATCGTCGTCTGAGAGTGACACTTCATATCAACCAAGGAACACACAAACTCCAACTACATCCGCGACGTTATCTAACCCACCCACAACAACAGGAGTGTCTTTTTTAGAGGTAGGCCCAGCAGACCAGGACGACCCAGGCGGAGCAAAAGAAAAAAGAAAAGACAAGGAGAAAGAGCAACCGCAAACACGCACGACTACGGCGAAGAAAGACAACTGCAAGAAAGGGGGACACTAGATAACCTAGTTATAAACATTTCAGATTATAATTTTTCTGAATTGGAACTAAAAACACTACAAAAGCGGACATAATTCATACCCACGACCCATACCAACGGTTTAGAACTAGACATCAGTTTTTTCAAACTCATGAGAAAACTGAGATTGCGACATTTTTTTGAAAATGTAATCACTGATCGTCCGGCTTCCGAAGAAGATCCTTTAAAGGGATTGAAAGTGAAAAGTACCTATATGGCTCCCACAAGCCATAAAAGCCTGGACATGTTTGAATCACCTGTCAAACAAGACATGTTGAAACTAAACTTCCAGAGAAAGCCCAAACGGAATAATCTTACAGAGAAAGAATATGGGATTCTAAAATCTATAGCACAGAAATCAACCATCACGTGTCAAAAAGCCGATAAAGGGGGAGCTCTAGTGGTCTTAAACACTAGTCATTACAACACAGAAGTGGAAACTCATCTATTGGATCAAGTTACATATATAAAGCTGGATACAAATCCCACACAACAATACCTGGAGGTGCTCAAATCAATCGTACACAGAGCCTATGACCAAGGAATTATCAATGAGAAGACAAAGAAATTCTTGATACAACCGAATCCAAAACGTCCCACAATATATATGGTACCAAAAATACACAAAGATCCTTTAAGACCCACATTTCGTCCAATAGTATCTACACGAGGAAGCTTGCATGAACCGATAGGCAAGTTCCTAGATCGGTACCTGCAACCAAGCGTTGTAAAAATGAGTACATTTATAAAAGACACAACAGACTTTTTGAACAAACTCAATCAGATCACCATCAATGAGGATGAATCTATACTATTGTGTACTATAGACGTCAAATCGTTGTACACTTCAATCCCACATCAACTGGGAATAGAAGCCGTGGAATACACATTGTTACATACTGACTACGAAGAAGAGCTAAAGGTATTCTTGATGGAGCTCTTACACTTTACTTTACTGTATAGCTATTTTAAATGGAAGGAGGACTGGTTTCTACAGAAGACTGGTACTTCGATGGGCAATTGCGCAGCACCATCATATGCAAACATTTTCATGAGCCGGTTTGAAGAGGAGAATATTTTATCAGAACAGACATGGAAACCTCACATAAAAATATTCGTAAGATTCATTGATGACATCTTCATACTGTGGAATGGCACTAAAACGAGTCTCAAAGATCTAATATCTAAATTAAATCAGATAGACGACAGAATCCAGTTTACTCATGAAATTCAAGATCAGACGATAACGTTTTTGGATGTTAAAATCACCAAAACCACCACAGGCCTTGAAACGGACCTGTACAGAAAAGCACCAGACAGGAATAACACCTCGCATATGAAAGTTTCCATCAACAATCGCTTAAACACCATCTGCCCTATACCCAACTATTGAGGGTAAAAAGAATAGTATCTAATGCAGATAAAAGCAAAGATCGCATAGACAACATGCTAAACAGATTCAAAGAACGAGGATACCCGGAACAAGTATTAACACAAGCCAACACGTTGCCAACTCAAATCAAGAGAGGAACTTTTACTCGTTAAAGAAAAACCGACACAAAACCGAATGACAGTAATATCTAAATACTCCACAATGAGTAGCGCATACAAAAGAATCATCAAAAAACACTGGTTAATACTCAAACTAGAACCGGACTTCAATCAAATTTTCAATCAGGAACCCATATTCGTGTACACTAGGGGAAAGAACCTGGGTGAAATCATCAAAAGTCCCTTCAATCAATCACCACAAACATCATACAAAGGAACCATTCCTTGTTGGAACTGTAATAATTGCAACAACGTCATAACAGGTCCTTATATCAGCCATCCCATGAAGGGACACAAAATCAAATTAAGGGTGAATGCCACCTGTGATACATCCAACGTGGTTTATATGCTCAAATGTCCTTGTGGAAAAATTTATGTGGGACAAACAGAAAGAAAAATAAAAACACGAATAAATGAGCACAAAAGCAACATAAGAACAATGCAAATTAAATCAACGGTGGCAGGTCACTTTATAGAAGTGGGACACAACGTTTGCCAATTAAAATTTTGTATTTTGGAAATCATGGAAGGATGTGAAGAAAGAGACAATCATACCCAGTTATTACAACGTGAGAACTATTGGATCCGGAACTTAAACTCGTTAAAACCCCACGGGATGAACGAACGCATGGAGTTTCAATGCTATCTTTAATAACATGACAAGTCTAATGTAACCTTTATTATGTTATTTTTCATTTTTCACATTTAGAATTCACAAGCCATGCTTGTAGTAACCTTTGTTGTATTACAACCTTTGTTGTATTACAATTCTTGTTTTTAACGCCACCGCTCTACACTTTAATTCACTCCTAGCACTGAACCTCCCCTCACTATATGGACTAATCGTTAATACACCAGTTCAATATGGCCGCCATACCTAGTGTCACGATTGAGTACTACCTTTAGCTTAACTATTCCGCGCAGACACGTAACCGTGCAGTGTTTAGTTCCGCAATAAAACGCCAAGAGCACACGCGATTAGAACTAACCACCAGGCTAACCTTTAAGGAAGTAACCGCCAGCGTTCGTTTACAAGTAAGTTCATCAGATGCTTAACGCGCACAGCAACTTTTAACCTAGGCAGACGAATTCGAATCGTCCGCGCACATTTTGAATTTATCGACACTAGTGCACACCAGTAAAGGCATGTATCCCGCAGACAGCATTCGGTTTACTTCAGAAACGCTTTGCGCACTGCTTTGAGCACATGTGATATAAACGAGCACAAACAAAAGCATGTATCGCGCAACCTCCTGATCACCTTCTCTTCTAGCACGGATTTAATGATAGTCACTACGTTGGTTCACATGCGGCACCATTATGTTTGTTAAGACCGTGAGGAGAATCCTTTTCACTATTCTGGTCACGGGCACCCCCCACCTCTTGACGTGTTTAATCACTTTCATGCTGTTTATACCTTGAGGAGAATCCTTGTCACCATTCCAGTCATGGGCACCCCCTACCTTTTGACGTGTTTAATCATTTTTATGCTGTGATCATTTTTATGTTGTGGTCCTTCCTGTATAGTGAAACATATTCAATTCAATCTAATTTATAGATCGTCCCCGGATGAAGGCCACCACGGCCGAAATGCATTGGGACAAACGAATGTAAATCGATATAATGCATTCTGGGTAATGCAGTTCAAACGTTTGACTAAGAAGATTTGGTGTTGTGAAACAACAATACAATGAACTTCTGACAAAAACTGAATACTTTGTTTTATTTAAAAATTCTTTGAGAAAATTCAAATAACTGTTGAAACCCATTTGGGAACTTACAAGCCAGTGCCTGGGGGACATACCCCACTGAATGGGAATGCAGCCAGGTTGAATCAGTATACACTCACATTCAGAGAGTGATACCTTGGAGCACGGCACACCTTTACAAATTCTACACAGACTATAGCTGTGCGCGCACTGTCATTCATACATAGATATATCCCTGTCTGAACATAGTACGCAGCACACCACAGAGAACATGGCTTATGAAGAGATATCAAATTTAACCGAACTAAGGACAGAAACGTTTGCCTTCGCCGAAGATGAAGCAATGAGAATTTATGCACTTATTCAGGAAGAAACCACTGATTTCACCACTAACCGCACAAAGGAGCAAAACATTCGACAGGTATTATATTTATCAAAAAAAGAGATAAATCAAAGGTTACACGCAAGCTCCATGATAAAATACCATCGAGTGCAAAGAATACCGATGGGACTGAGAATCCCGCTTAAACCGTCTCTATGTAAAAATGTGCAAAAATTCAAGGACCGTTGGTTCGCCATATTAAACAAGTGTTCGCTGGATTTAATTTTGTTAATAATTGAGGAACTATCGAATATACTGGAGGAACTTACAAAGGAAATATCTATTATCAAAACAGAACTGGATAATTCTATGTCAGCAGAAGAGTGGGCAAAAACTTTGGAAGACATTAATAACCAACTACAGCGACATACTCAAGAAGTGAATGAAAGAAAAATTTGCAAATTCCGTAGGGATACGATTGACTATAGATTAGGGGAGGTGTATACTTGGGCCGATATATATGCCAAGCGCAGGCAAAATAAACCGTATTCCCAAAACACAGACACATCGTCGTCTGAGAGTGACACTTCATATCAACCAAGGAACACACAAACTCCAACTACATCTGCGACGTTATCTAACCCACCCACAACAACAGGAGTGTCTTTTTAGAGGTAGGCCCAGCAGACCAGGACGACCCAGGCGGAGCAAAAGAAAAAAGCAAAGACAAGGAGAAAAAGCAACCGCAAACACGCACGACCACGGCGAAGAAAGACAAGGGCAAGAAAGGGGGACACTAGATAACCTAGTTATAAACATTTCAGATTATCATTTTTCTGAATTGGAACTAAAAACACTACAAAAGGGGACATCATTCGTACCCACGACCCATACCAACGGTTTAGAACTAGACATCAGTTTTTTCAAACTCATGAGAAAACTGAGATTGCGACATTTTTTTGAAAATGTAATCACTGATCGTCCGGCTTCCGAAGAAGATCCTTTAAAGGGATTGAAAGTGAAAAGTACCTATATGGCTCCCACATGCCATAAAAACCTGGACATGTTTGAATCACTTGTCAAACAAGACATGTTGAAACTAAACTTCCAGAGAAAGCCCAAACGGAATAATCTTACAGAGAAAGAATATGGGATTCTAAAATCTATAGCACAGAAATCAACCATCACGTGTCAAAAAGCCGATAAAGGGGGAGCTCTAGTGGTTTTAAACACTAGTCATTACAACACAGAAGTGGAAACCCATCTATTGGATCAAGATACATATTTAAAGCTGGATTCAAATCCCACACAACAATACCTGGAGGTGCTCAAATCAATCGTACACAGAGCCTATGACCAAGGAATTATCAATGAGAAGACAAAGAAATTCTTGATACAACCGAATCCAAAAAGTCCCACAATATATATGGTACCAAAAATACACAAAGATCCGTTAAGACCCCCATTTCGTCCAATAGTATCTACACGAGGAAGCTTACATGAGCCGATAGGCAAGTTTCTAGATCGGTACCTGCAACCAAGCGTTGTAAAAATGAGTACATTTATAAAAGACACAACGGACTTTTTGAACAAACTCAATCAGATCACAATCAATGAGGATGAATCTATACTATTGTGTACTATAGACGTCAAATCGTTGTACACTTTAATCCCACATCAACTGAGAATAGAAGCCGTGGAATACACATTGTTACATACTGACTACGAAGAAGAGCTAAAGGTATTCTTGATGGAGCTCTTACACTTTACTGCATAGCTATTTTAAATGGAAGGAGGACTGGTTTCTACAGAAGACTGGTACTTCGATGGGCAATTGCGCAGCACCATCATATGCAAACATTTTCATGAGCCAGTTTGAAGAGGAGAATATTTTATCAGAACAGACATGGAAACCTCACACAAAAATATTCATAAGATTCATTGATGCATTTTCATACTGTGGAATGGCACTAAAACGAGTCTCAACGATCTAATATCTAAATTGAATCAGATAGACGACAGAATCCAGTTTACTCATGAAATTGAAGATCAGACGATAAAGTTTTTGGATGTTAAAATCACCAAAACCACCACAGGCCTTGAAACGGACCTGTACAGAAAAGCAACAGACAGGAATAACACCCTCGCATATGAAAGTTTCCATCAACAATCGCTTAAACACCATCTGCCCTATACCCAACTATTGAGGGTAAAAAGAATAGTATCTAACGCAGATAAAAGCAAAGATCGCGTAGACAACATGCTAAACAGATTCAAAGAACGAGGATACCTGGAACAAGTATTAACACAAGCCAAAGTACGTTGCCAACTCAAATCAAGAGAGGAACTATTACTCGTTAAAGAAAAACCGACACAAAACCGAATGACAGTAATATCTAAATACTCCACAATGAGTAGCGCATACAAAAGAATCATCAAAAAACACTGGTCAATACTCAAACTAGAACCGGACTTCAATCAAATTTTCAATCAGGAACCCATATTCGCGTACACCAGGGGAAGAGCCTGGGTGAAATCATCAAAAGACCCATCAATCAATCACCACAAACATCATACAAAGGAACCATTCCTTGTTGGAACTGTAATAATTGCCACAACGTCATAACAGGTCCTCATATCAGCCATCCCATGAAGGGACAAAAAAATCAAATTAAGGGTGAACGCCACCTGTGATACATCCAACGTGGTTTATATGCTCAAATCTCCTTGTGGAAAAATTTATGTGGGACAAACAGAAATAAAAATAAAAACACGAATAAATGAGCACAAAAGCAACATAAGAACAAAGCAAATTAAATCAACAGTGGCAGGTCACTTTATATAAGTGGGACACAACGTTTGCCAATTAAAAGTTTGTATTTTGGAAATCATGGAAAGATGTGAAGGAAGAGACAATCATACCCAGTTATTACAACGTGAGAACTATTGGATCCGGAACTTAAACTCGTTAAAACCCCACGGGATGAACGAACGCATGGAGTTTCTTTTTTTTTTTTAAATATTTTTATTGGATATTTTGAACGAAGTTTTCACCCATGGATCAGCACCAATTTCACGATAAATTGACAATACGTGCAGAAAAAGTAAAGAGAGTAAGTAAACAATAAAAATAAAGCGAGGATCTCAGTCAAGACATTTTAAGCAGTCAGAAAAACAAAATAATATAAAAAAAAAAAACAGAAAAAAGCCATAAGAACAAGCAGCAAGCATAAGAAACCAAAAAGGTTGACAAGCAATAATCTAAATTCATGACTCAAACATTAATTTACGATCCTTAGGATTACACCATCCCATACACATAAATAAATTAGCCTAGATTATTGCCCTTAAAATTCCTATTTATCCTTCCATCTTGCCAATAATGCCCATATACTCTGCCCCAGCATTTTTGCTTATTACCCTTCCTCTCATAAATGGCCCTTTCCATTGTGTATAGTGAAAGTAATCGTGATAGCCATTGATGAAAGGAAGGGGGAAGAGGATCAAGCCAGGCTGAAGCAATGCTCATCCGTAATACAGCCATAGCCACAAAGAGAAATTTTTTGGCTGTGTCATTCCGTTCGCTTCTATTAACTCCCAGCAATACCAGAGCAGGTGTTATCATAATTTTTAACCCCAGTGACATATCTAAAAATCGCATAATAGAATCTAACAAACACTGAAGACATGGACAGGTTGCAAACATATGCACAAGATCTGCTGCCGCCGCCCCACACCGTGCACAATGAATCCCTGAGAGCCCACCCCACTGTTTTATCCTTGCTGGGGTATAATATAATGCGAAAACAGTTTTATAATGTTGTGCTTGGAGCCCAGCAGAGCACAAGACAGTCTGGGCTAGACCCAGAGATTCAACCAGCCCCTCCTGTGTAGCACCCACTCGTTCCACCCATTTGTTCTCATGCTTATCTAAATCATCTTGCTTTAATTCAATCAGCTCAGTATACAATAACCTAATAGTACCCTTAGTGCTACCCCGAATAGTATCTAAAACTCTATTTCTACTAAATCCGCTAAGCCCCCCTTTTGTACCAAAAACTTCGCAACTGTAAGTATTTGAAAAACTCCCCTTTCCAACCCATACTCCCGCTGAATATCCCCAAACTGACGAACCTCTACTTGCGTTATTAAATCCCCGGCGATCCGAACTCCCTTCGTTGCCCAAAAGTCCATTACCCCATCTGAAAAAATATCCGGAAGCATAGGATTTTTATAAAGCAGGGTATAATAATTGAATCTTCCCATACCAATCATTCTTTTTAAAGCCCACCAAATATTAGATGCAGCAGCAAGGGTCTTAAATTTAGTCCTTTTATAGTAGCTATGCTCTGTAAATTTAAAAAAGCAATTTTCGGCCTGATCCCCCAATAACAATTTAAAAACATCCGGAATTTCAATTTCCTTATCATTATCCCGAGAAGGTGCACCAAACAATATACCCATATATTGAAGAGCCGCAGCCCAATAATAAGAACGAAAATCCGGAACTGCAAAGCCACCTCTCTCTCGTGGTAAACACATATAGCGAAGAGCCCTCCTAGTTTTACCCTGTGCCCAAATAAAACGATTAACTAAATTTTCCAACGCTATAAACCAATGTTTAGAGAATTCCAGCGGAATTGCCCTAAACAGATAAAGAATTTTTGGCAGAAACATCATTTTCACCACATTACGCCTCCCAACCAGTGACAGATGAAGGTTATTTAATCGCTGAAAATCCCCTTTCGCCTTCCTAAGTATTGGTCCAATATTCATGGCGACTAGGCTGTCTAGATCAGACATAATTGAGATTCCCAGATATACACCTGCCTTTGTAACACGAGGGTCCTCAAAATTAACAAACTGATTCAGTATAATCTGGGTCTTGGTGCTATTCAGTGCATATCCAGAATATCTACCAAACTCTTGCGCAATATGCTCTACCGTAATTATTGCCGAGGAGGGATCTGCTGTAAGAACAGCAACATCGTCAGCGTAAGCTAATACTTTAGATTCTATACCCTGACAAATAATTGGAGATATTCCATTGCTGACCAGTAATAACCGAATTAAAGGGTCCAAATATATGGCGAACAGCAGGGGAGAAGCTGGACACCCCTGCCGGGTCCCCCGTTGTATAGCAAAAGATTGTGTATATACACCATTCAGCCTTAAGCGAGCCGTAGGTGTTAAATAGAGTACCTGAATGGTTTTAATAAAGCCCTCCCCTAACCCAAACCATCTCAATGATTCCCATAAAAACCCCCAGGAGACCCTATCAAATGCCTTTTCAGCATCAAGCAGCAAGGCAGCCATAGGGTCCCCTGAGGCCTCCATTGCATCAAAGAGTGTTATCACTCGCCGTACATGCTGAGTGGTCCCCCGACCTATTATAAACCCATGTTGACACGGATGAATACTTTTCTTTATAATTTTATTTAGTCTTGTGGCGATAGCTTTCGAAAATTTTTTTACATCGCTGTTCAATAATGTTATGGGGCGATAAGAGCCGGGCTCCCTCGGTGGTTTATCTTTTTTTTAAAAAACCACAACATCCGCACCAGCCCAAGATTCGGGTGCGGGGCCTCCCCTTTGAGCCTGCAGAATTACCTCACACAGATCCAATCCGATAATATCTAAAAATATTTTATAAAACTCCAGTGGGATCTGATCTGGTCCGACTGCCTTACCCGAAGGTAAATCTAATAAGGCTCTCGTTATCTCTTCTTGAGAGAAGGCACGTTCCAAATTCTCCCTATCAGCTAGGTTAACTTTATTTACAGCAATTCTATCTAGGTATTTTCGGGTTTCCAATGGCGTCTCTAATGAATCTTCAGTATATAAATGATGATAAAAAAGCCTAAAGGTCTCTCGGATCCCGGAGGGGTCTGTTATTACCCTTTTATTCTTGTCATAGATTTCCGTTATCTGGCCAGCCACGGTTTTCTGTCTAGCTCTTACTGCCAATGTATGCCCCACCCTCTCATTATATTCATGGCAATGTTCTTTTTGCTAGATAAATTTCAGCAGCCTTTGCAGCAATATGTTCACCCGCCTCAGTCTTTTTAATAGCAAGCCGAAGTATAATCTCATCAGCCGACCTGCCCTGGCTAAGAGTAGCAGCCAATACCTCTTCCAGGTTTATCAAATTAATTTTAGCCTCCTCCTCTCGTTGTCGTTCCTTTTTCTGTCGATAAAAACTATAGCTAGTCGTCTCCCCTCTAACCCCCGCTTTAAAAGCATCCCATACGATTCCTATATTTGCACTCCCTCGGTTGTACTCCCAAAATTCTTTAATCCAGCCTTTCATATATAGGACATATTCTGGATCATATAACAGCCTCTGTTCGAAAGTCCAGCACCGAGGTTGCTTCCCTCCCCTTTAAAGCTAACTGTAAGAATTATTGGATTATGGTCAGATAATATCCGAGGGAGCAATTCTATACTAGAATTGGGAAGGAGATGATGAGAAGCCAGAAAGTAGTCTAAACGAGAGATAATCTTATGTGGTGCAGAAAAAAATGTACTGCCAAATTCAGTAGGTTTAAGATGTGCCCACATATCAGTTAAACCATTATTCCTTATTAGATTATCTAGCGCATTACCAGTCCTTTTTTTCCTACCCAAGTAATTACTTCCTAAAGTGCCCCACTGAACCCCTAAACCATTAATATTAAAATCCCCACAGATAATCATAGGGGAGGGCCATAGAGCTAAGTTTGAATCTAGAAATTCAAAAATTTCCGGATCGTCCCTAGTAGATCCATAAAGAGAACACAATGTAAATCTATTGCTATCTATAATACATTCTAGAAGTACCCATCGCCCCCATTGATCTCCAGACTTTCTTATAACTGTAACATCAGTCCTCCGGGTGAGGATTGCCACCCCTCTTGTGCGTGAGCCTTGTGTTGTATGTACCAAGAGTTTATATCCTAGTTGTTCTAATATTAAAGCTCTGCAACTTTCTATATGCGTTTCTTGAACACAAATAAAATCTACCCGTAAAGTTTTGAGCCAGATAGCCACCTTATGCCTCTTATGTTGATCATTCAATCCACAGATATTTACTGTCACAATTCGTAAATTCATACCTTCAAATTCGCACTTTCCTTAAAAATAAGCCTCCCCATACCATTCGCCATAAAGCTCATTATGTTTACTTTAATATCCGTCACTCTCTTTAGCCCATCGTCATTAAAACACATCAAAAAAGCTTGCTTCAACCTACTCAGTTTTTCTGTAAACCTTACTAAACGTGCAGCCACCCATTGTGCTGATCCAAAACCAACCTCCAAGAAAAACCCACCCCCCACCCTCCCAACCCCCACCCCCCTGCACCCCTTACAGGCAGCTAGGTCAGGCATGACCTAGGTATGGCAGCTGAGCTTCCAACTCAGACAGTGCCGACCCCCCCCGGAGACCCCTATAAAAACACCTGATAAGTAACTTAAGTGAACCACACAATGATAAATCCAGCAGAGATAAGCCCCTACTCCCAAAATTCCTACAAAAACACCATATTTAGACAAAGAAAATCCAGAGCGCTCCCCAGACACTCCCCAAACGACACCCCATTAATCAGAGATTATTCCCCTCCCAGATCCCCTATTAGCTGGTACGGTTTGCACCCGCCTCTCTGTTATCTCAGTGAGAAATTCCTGAGCCTTCACCTCGGAAAAAAACATTCTAACCTTTCCTTGATACAAAACCTTAAGCCTAGAGGGAAATAAAAGAAAGGCTTCACAGCCTGCTCCTTGAAACGGGGCAATCATTTGTCGAAGTCTCCATCTCCGCTCGACCGTTGTATGACAAAAATCCGGCCGAGCGAAGAAGGTATGCCCCTCGAATGTACGTTTTGAGTCTGGTCTTGCCTGGTCTATTATAGCCTGCCTTAACAGATAATTGCCCACGTAGATTAGTATGGCTCTTGGGCGCTCCCCTTGACTTTTAGCATGAGCTTTCCTAAACATTGGAAAGCGGTGAGCCCGCTGAATTTCCACCTCCCAGTTCCATTGAGGGAGTTCCGGGAAGGCGCCCTTCAACAGTGTGACAACGAAGGCCATAATGTTCTCTCCCTCTATATTTTCTTCCAGACCCAACAATCGTACATTATTGCGACGCTGCCGATTCTCAAAGTCCTCGAGCTTCCAGCAGACATCCAAGGATTGCTTCTCTTGAGTGATCTTAAATGATTGTAGTTTATCAACCTCCGCCTCTACAGCCGCAGTTCGTTCTTCAACATGGGTAACCCGCTCCGAAATGTCGATACACACCTTGTTCATCTTCCGAATAGCCCCTTGCAGCTTTTTATTAACTAATAATGATCTTTTACTCTCCTGCCGTGCCTCCCCCTGCATTTGTTTTAAGGTAGAATACAATAAATCCAATGTCGTAGCGGGAGTGAAGGCAGATACACTACCAGATTCAATTAATTCTGCAGCGCCAGAATGGCCCGTGTTTCCTGCATCAAGCCCACTGCTAGTACCCGCTGTCAGGACAGAAGCGGAATAGTCCCATTCCAGCTTCCGGGTGGCAGAATCTGTAGACCTCATTTTAGTTTTAGTCCGTCGCCTTGCATTTAAAGAACGACTATACCGCTTTTTCTGTGTAGCAGAAGACTCCCCAGAGGCCGTTTCCTGAGAAGATTCTAACTCACTGACTTCTGATGTGTCTGAGTCGTCGTTCAGTGAAAATAATTTTTCCCCCCCTCCTTCTGGGGAAAACACGGGGACACTCTGCCAAGGGATTATTGCCACGTGATTAATCTGACCGCCAGGAGTGTCACTAGTATAACAGTGCTCACTGGCCTGTGTGGCTGGTAGTACATGAGTTTGGAATAGAAGCCGTGGAATACACATTGTTACATACTGACTACGAAGAAGAGCTAAAGGTATTCTTGATGGAGCTCTTACACTTTACTTTACTGCATAGCTATTTTAAATGGAAGGAGGACTGGTTTCTACAGAAGACTGGTACTTCGATGGGCAATTGCACAGCACCATCATATGCAAACATTTTCATGAGCCGGTTTGAAGAGGAGAATATTTTATCAGAACAGACATGGAAACCTCACATAAAAATATTCATAAGATTCATTGATGACATCTTCATACTGTGGAATGGAACTAAAACGAGTCTCAACGATCTAATATCTAAATTGAATCAGATAGACGACAGAATCCAGTTTACTCATGAAATTGAAGATCAGACGATAAAGTTTTTGGATGTTAAAATCACCAAAACCACCACAGGCCTTGAAACGGACCTGTACAGAAAAGCAACAGACAGGAATAACACCCTCGCATATGAAAGTTTCCATCAACAATCGCTTAAACACCATCTGCCCTATACCCAACTATTGAGGGTAAAAAGAATAGTATCTAACGCAGATAAAAGCAAAGATCGCGTAGACAACATGCTAAACAGATTCAAAGAACGAGGATACCCGGAACAAGTATTATCACAAGCCAAAGTACGTTGCCAACTCAAATCAAGAGAGGAACTATTACTCGTTAAAGAAAAACCGACACAAAACCGAATGACAGTAATATCTAAATACTCCACAATGAGTAGCGCATACAAAAGAATCATCAAAAAACACTGGTCAATACTCAAACTAGAACCGGACTTCAATCAAATTTTCAATTAGGAACCCATATTCGCGTACACCAGGGGAAAGAACCTGGGTGAAATCATCAAAAGACCCATCAATCAATCACCACAAACATCATACAAAGGAACCATTCCTTGTTGGAACTGTAATAATTGCCACAACGTCATAACAGGTCCTCATATCAGCCATCCCATGAAGGGACAAAAAATCAAATTAAGGGTGAACGCCACCTGTGATACATCCAACGTGGTTTATATGCTCAAATCTCCTTGTGGAAAAATTTATGTGGGACAAACAGAAATAAAAATAAAAACACGAATAAATGAGCACAAAAGCAACATAAGAACAAAGCAAATTAAATCAACAGTGGCAGGTCACTTTATAGAAGTGGGACACAACGTTTGCCAATTAAAAGTTTGTATTTTGGAAATCATGGAAAGATGTGAAGGAAGAGACAATCATACCC